>CM047986.1:30729456-30741321 GCA_026261665.1 Melanotaenia duboulayi | reverse complement strand
AAGTGAAGTGAAGTGAAGTGAAGTGAATTTTGGGCAGGTATCCTGAGGGAAGTTAGATTTCCCAAAGCAGTGTAACACCCATTTACATAAGATAAACTAAAGTGATGGAATTCAAAAATTTGAAGAAGACTAGAAACCTTGTATACATAGATACATATATCCATACACACACATAGATAAAACCTATAATTAGCTATTAATGTACAACTGTAAAAAATTAACTATTAACTACACATTTTAAAGCACAATGTGTGTAGGAAAACAGGCTCAGTGTTTCTGTGAAAGGCATTAATTTTTAACACATTAATGTATAAACCACAACGATTTTTCTCACGCCACATTAAAAATCAGAATTTGGCATTATCTGGACGAAAGAAGTTGGTCCATACCGCCTAACCAGTGGTGGTAATGCACCAAATCTTTATGCGCCCACCACCAGAAAGCACGTCGAAGTACGTCTATCTCAAAGCCAGGCACTCATTTCTTGAACCTGCAATTTCAGGTTCAACAGTTTTCGGCAGATTGCACGCTAGTCTTGGGGGGTTTGCGAACACCAACGTATGTTATCTTGGGGGTTATGGCAAAGATATTATCCCCAAATACACACGAATAACTTTGCAGTTGCTAACCTGCTGGGATGTAACTGTTGGTGTGCACAATTCCAAAGCAATGAGATGTGTGGGTGTAAAGCAAAGCTCACGTGCAGGCACTAAAAATAAGGGAATTCCCACTGGCTTACATTCAACCTGGTCCCTACATTAAAGATGTCTATCTCCTATAAACAAGAATGTTGTTTTGTTGCAATAAACCACATGTCGCCTCTCCAGCCGCCCTGCCTTCCTTCCTGGCTCTTGTAATAAATAGCAAATTAAATAACGCTTTACAGGACCAACATCTGGTGAACAAGACTGCAGCAAAAGGTGTTGCTTTTCCAGCTACCTGCCATGTAATTACTTCCTAGCAACATCAAAGATGTTGGCCATTCTTTCCATGTTAAGGTATAATTCCTAATGTGCTACAAATTTGTACCAAACATTCTTTTGTAATGTCTCCTTGTCTGCTGCTACTGGATAATAGCTGGTGAGATTGCAGAAGCAAATTGAAATTTTACTGCATGTAAGTTTACTAAAAGCCAGAGAGCTGCTGTAATGTATGGGTTTAACAGCAAACACTCAGATGGGATAAAATCTGGTTGTTCCAATATTGAATTTGCTAAATTTGCATGCAGTCACTCAAAAAGCTGAATCTACTGAGAATCTGCTGTTGGTTATGGGTTATGCCGAAATTTGTAAGGTCTTTTTTTTTCCAAATTGTTTTGGTTTCACTGTTTTAATTCAGTCTCACAGCTCATTTCCAGCTCATTTCCAGAAGCAGCAGCACAAAGCAATGTGGTGCAAACACCCCACAAGTGTTTCTGCCACAGTGGCTTTTACCTAACGTCGCGGAGGCTGTGTGTAAACAACACATTTTCAGATGGTGGGTTGTAATGAAACCTTTTGTGATTCTTCCTCTCTGTATGCCACATAAGCTGTTGTTTTCTGAAGCTTTTCCAAAGTATTTGATAGCGGGCAAAACCAACCCTCCATGTTTGATGCAAACATGTGCTCTAAAGCTGATCCAAAGCCAATATTTCATTGCAGTTTCTTTTTAGTACCAAAGTGATTCTTTTTAATAACCCAACAAAGGAATTTTGTACAAAAAGACTGAGATGCCTTAATGGCTTTTGGAGTGTTTTGATACCTGGGATTTTGTCCATTATGTCTTCTGTCAAAATGACTTATTAGAAGATTTTGCTTGATAGCCGATTTGCTCATGTGAGAGGTTGCTGGACATTATTCTTTAAATGTGCAGAAACGTCTTGATTCTGAGATGGATCCTGATGCAGATGTTTGTCAATCTAAACCCTCAAGTAGAAGCTGTGACTTAACATATTGGAGAGTTTGGAGAGTATCTATTAGCTAAATCTGGTGCAAAGCATCAGCTCACTCAGTGTGATTAATGTGTGTGACACATAGTCTTTGTAAGAAATACAGATAAAATAAAATAAATAAGTAAAAAATATAAAACAAAACACAATTATATTGTTCCTTTTGGCTCAAATGTCTATAAGACACCAAAGAAGTAGAAGAAGAAGCTTTGCGACATAGCTCCAGTGTTATGCTAACGTTCCTGTAAACAGCTAGCTAATAAGCTAAGGGTCAAAAACATCTGGACACATTTCAGATTTTATAAAGTTGTCAGAATGCACAAATTAAATAACACAAACACACAGTGAGTAAAACCAAAAAATACAAAATGACATATTTAACTTGTACAGTTCCTATGAGGAACCATGTGAGGCAGATTCACCCTGACCTAATGTCTCTCCCCTGGGTAGGCTGGGTGGCTGTTCATCTTAAGCTCAGGTCCTCTACTAGAGTCCTGGGAGCTTGAGGGTCCTATGCAGTATCTTAGCTGTTCCAAGGACTGCACTCTACCGGATGGAGATGTCATCCACTGTCTGGAACTGACGTCTGTTCTTGTAAATTTCCTTTGCTGTCCATCCCCAAACATTCTCAATGGGATCAATCAGGTGAACGTGCAGGATGGCCCAAAAGAGTGACATTACTCTCCTGGAAGAAGTCCTTAGTGAGGCGGGCATTGCGCATGTCAGCTATGTCCTGTTGAAAGACCCAGCCATTACCACACAGACGAGGGCCTTCAGTGAAGAGGGATACTCGCTGCAACATCGCCACATAGCCAGTGGCAGTTTGACACCCTGGACAACCTGAAGCTCCGTTGAAGAAAAAATCCCCCCAGGCCATGATGAAGCCTCCTCCACTGTGCTGTGTAGAACACATCTCCAGTGGGATCACCTTGTCATGCCAATAACATTGGAAGCCATTTTTTTCTCATTAGTTAATAAAACTTCACTCCACCTTTCAGTGTCCCATGTTTGGTGGTCCCATGCAAATTTCAAAGGGGCAAGTTTGTGGCATGAAAGAAGAGGTGGCCTTTGAAGACGTTTCTTTGATCTTTAAGCCCTTCTCTTTCAGATGCTGTCTTCTGGTTATTGGGCTGTAGTCAGCATCAGTAAGGGCCTTAATATGTGTTGAGGATCAGCCTGTGTGCTCACGTACAGCCCATTGGATTCTCCGTCTCAGCACAAGTGCAATTTTCTTGGATCTACCACTTTTTTGTCAAGTGGTAGAATTGTTTACATGTGGTCCGTTGGACGCAGTAAGACTGCATAAGCAAGACCTCCAACCAGATATTTGCACATATTTGAACTTTTTTAAGGTTATGGTCTTAAACGTTTGATCGACTGATGAAAGCCTGTTTGAGTTTAAATGCAGTTTTCAATACATTGCCTACTCTTTACTTTTTGTCACTTGTTCAAGGTGGAAGACAAATGAAAACATTTTCTACCTCTGAACACCGTCAGAGAGTGTCTGAAATGAACAAAAAGATGAAAGAAATCACCACGAATGAGTTTAGTATATCCAGATCTACTGCAAATGAAAATTTCCCTCATTTTCTTTTCTTATTTCGTGCTTGCTGTTTGAACAATAAGTTGCAGCTTTAGGAGCATTTTGTTAAAGGGTGAACTACTCTTCCAGTGTACTTATTTCAATACAAAAGTTGCAGTTTTTTGTTTGAATTAATACTAATGAATAACTATTGATATAATAAACACAAGAAATAGCATTTGAAATACATCTGTGCTGGCCCTGTGATGAACTGGTGCTTCTGCTGCAGAATGAGGCATTTTAAGTGACAACAATCACAAACTAATGCTGTGAGCTCCTGGAAGCACTGACAATCACATCTAGTTTATGATTCTCCAAGAGGAACTGAATCATGTCGCTGGACACGGCTCGTAACCTGTTACCCCCATGATCTGACCACATATAAGAAGTGGATGGATGAATAATCAAGGGGTCAATAAGGGTCTGCAGTTTCACTTCATTTCACATTTATTTCTCATCATATTAGACTGCTACTCTCTGAAATTCAAAACTACACAAATTAGTGTCATTGTGTAAGCTGACAGGCACAGAGTAGCTAGCTGGTGATTGATAACCATGCTGCCTCTGGCTTCTGTTGACACTGACTTTACGTTGAAGTCAATAGCCTCATTCATGGTGCTTTCTCATTCGTAGCAGTTGTAGAAAAAGTATGCGAGTACTGTAACTGCGTGTCTGTCGAAGAAAAGAGGAAGGGTGGACGGGAGTCATATTTAACTTGTAACTTGAGAAACTGATAACAAGAAGAGAATAAAGAATGAGCTTGTAAGAAGGGAGCGAGTGAGGGAAAAGACAGTGAAAGAAAAGAGCTGTGCTTTTGTTTCTTGAGCTAATGTCCCTTTTCACCCCTCCTTCCCTGCCGATCTCCCTGGGAAATTTACTTCAGTATTTTTCCCCCTTTTCTTGTTACTCATGTGTCTCCCCGTTTGGGAGGAGGAGAAAATGGTATGAACAAGAGGGAGGAGAAAAAGCCAGGCAGTGAAAAAGAGAAGGGAAATAGCTGTAACCCGTAGCCAGACTTTGCCTGCTTATTCAGCGCTGAGTGCTGCACTGCGCTGTCTCCAGTTGTTGGGATGTTAAGATTTGCCTTTGACTGCACTTCTCCCCACATTCGCGCGCACATTAAGACTCTTTGGACATTTTTATGCTTCTTTTCCTGGAGGAGGGCTGAGAGTGGGAGAGACAAGCCAGCCCTATTAGCCTGAAGCCTGAAACACTGACACACACTCATAGACACACACTTCTTCACCTTTCCGGCTCTGCGCTGCATCAAGGTAACAGTGAGTGGATTTAGCTTTAGCCATCTGGTCGGAGTGCAGAGAAAACCTCTCCGCTGCACAGACGGGAGGAAGGGAGGGGGGAACAGGACGATGCAGCACTAAAACACTGAAAACCAAAGAGTGAGAGCATCGCACAAACACACTCAATGAGAGGATGGCCACAGCAGTGTTTCAGGTAAGGAGTGATTTCCATAACGGGGGGTGCTGGTGCCTATCTGGGATTGTGGATTTGCTTGAATGGTACAGAGAAACAGAACACTATAGGTGCTGCCACATGTGTGTTTTCAGTCATGTGTGTGGATCTTACAGTATGTGAAAGAGTCCAGCTGTAAAACAGTGAAATGCATCACCATGGATGAGAGAAATGTGTGTGAATGAGCATATCATTACAATCAGTATGATGCATTTTTGTAAGTTTACATGCAACATGATTCAAAGCACTTCTTGTTTCTGTAGTGGTTGTATGTGTGTGGTCTCCTTGGCTTGCCATGTGGTTCATGGCCGACAGTTTTAACAGGAAGGACAGCGTTGGGGACCTTCTTGTCTTCTCTTTTCTTGCGTTTTTATCACATTTAGAGTTGAATGTACAGCCTGTGAAAGACTCTGCCAACGAGCGCAGAAAGCTTTGCCCCAGGCGTGAGAAAACTCGGCAGCACTTAGGGGATTTTTGGCTCCAAGAGGGAGTTACAGTTGCCCTTCTTGGCTTAGAATTGGGAAGAAAGATGAAGAGTATGTATTCTCTAACAGATTTGCAAGGCCAGCTGTGCTCAGACATCTGTTGGTTGTCTCTGGTTTTCTACATAGACTTGATGCAAAAAGCTGCCTGGAGCATGTCGCAGTGTGTCATTCAGAAGTGAAAGGTGTTCAGGGTCTTTACCTCATCGGAGAAAGGTCCACTGAATCTGTCAGTAATGACTTCCTGAGGCTGGTACCACCAGTTGTTCCTGTTGCTGTATCATCACTGGTATGTCATCATTAAGGGCTGGTGCATGTGGTTGTCAAGCTTTCAGTGCATCTATATGCACACTGTCACTTCCAAGCCGGCCAACAGTTAGCTTAAAGATCATTTGGCAAAATGTACCACAGGAATTAATGTAAATGATTATAAGCAAAGTATTAAAGTTAGACTCTGAAATGGAGCCAAATGGTCGTCCATTGAGAACTGAAACCAGAAATGAAATGCAAGTAAAAGTGAGTTTTGGTGAGAGGGATTTGCATTTATTTTTCTATGTGAAGAATTCCCATCCAGTATTTTCTTTCCTGCCTGCTTTAGTTTTCCAGTTCTCCCAGTGTACAGTAGTTTCGAACTTTTTACTGGGCTAGTAGTTCATGTGAGCAAAACACTGAGTAGCTACACTTCCAGAAAACATTAGATTTTCTCAGTTCTGCCTTGATAATAATGCACAATTTGGTGATTTGTCATCACTTGCGGGATGTGTTGCCTACACATTCCTTTGGCTGGAGTAAAGTGGAGCTGTCCTTCCCAAACCAACCTTATTCTCCCGACTGTGTAGGAATGGTGCAAACCTATTGGCAGGGAGCCTGTGTCAGACTGGATTTCAGAGGAGACATTTTTCATCATTAAAGTCTGCAAACCCTCTTAGCAAAGAGAGAGAGAGAGAGAAAAAGTGGTGTCATAGGAGGGGTAGGGCATTTGGGGGAGGTGTGTGTTGAAGCTGTGAGTCTGTATCAGGGTTTCTGGGATTTAGGATAAGGCTGTGGTCCATGGACCATAAGGGAAAAAAAAAAAAAAAAACACCAGCATGAATTCTCATTCTCCTCTGCTGATGTAATCCTCCCTTGGAGTGAATGTATGGGTGTGTAAATGTGTGTGTGAGTGTGTGTGTTTCAGTCCTTGTGGACACAGTCTAAGGCTGTGTTCAGACTGCACGGCATAATGCTCAGTTTGAATTTTTTTGGTGAAATCAGATTTTTTTTTAGAGTCTGTTCACATTTCCAATTAAATGCGACTTGTATGTGATCTCCTGTATGAACCTTATGCACACCAAAAGTGTCCCGCATGAGAAAGAGACACGACAACGTGACCGGGAGCGTGGGTGTGACGCTTTGTGTTTACGGAAGTAAACACGGACAGTAACAGCGGAGCTCATGTACCACTTGTATCCACGCTCGGCCATTTTTCTTGAAATGTTTTCAAAAACCGCCCGATTCCAATAAGACCCCTTGAGTCTGGCCTGAATAGAGCTCTCCCCCCAAATATTAATCAACTCAGAAACCTCAGTTTCTCTCCATTGACTTGACTCCACATTATCATCCGCCATGGTTGTTGTTTTTCGTGACGCTCCCGCCTTCTTGAATGCAGAATAATGACGTGTATCAGTGATGAGTAGGTCGGATTAATGCGACCTGGCCTTTCAGACTGAAGTCGCATGGCAAAACATCAGATATATATCAGATTTACGACCACATATCCAAATGGCCTGTGTCGCATTTGAAAAAATCGGATCTGTCATTCGGACTGTTTCAAAAAGATCAGATACAGGTCGCATAGGGGTAAAAAAGTTTGGGTCACTTCAGCCTGCAGTCTGAATGTAGCCTAACCGCTTGCATTACACAGCATTAGAAAACAGCATTTTGTTTGATTTGCTTACTGTTTTATCATTGATACAGACTGAGACTGATCAAAAGACAATGAGAAACAATACACATAAAGTTTGCATATCAAATATCAAATCAATATATGACATTTATATTCTTGGAACAAACCTCACGTATTTATTTTTGGCTTTTTTTTATGAATGCTGGGCAGAACAGCAATATGAGCACAGCAATTTATTTCTACCTTTTGTCCTTTGGGCTCAGCTTTACTCAGCATACTGTGAACCTGCAATACATTAAAAACATAAATAATCCATAATGGTGCCAAAGCATCATGCCTACCACTTGGGCTTTTAGTATAATTAAAAGCATCCACTTGAAGCACAATGAAAGCTTCTCACTTATCAAGGGCGTCATATAATGTTTCCTGTCTAGTATAGCAGGTCATCTGGCGCATATGACAACTGCTGCCATAGGCCCACAGGAACATGTTTAAGGTGTTTAAAGAGTGTATGAAGGAACATATTCGGAAGCTAACTCTGCAGCTAAATGAAAAGCGGACCTATGTTCAGCTGGATGTTACAAGTTAACGCCATGAGGATGTGAGAAAAAGCCCACCCCCTTGGATCACATTTTGTAGGCTCTTTTCTTCTAAATAACATTTCCCGCAAGTCTTGCTTCCTCAAGCTATTTATTCTCTTCAGCGGTTCCTGGAGCCAACACTCTCACAATCTACGATGCTTTAAATAGAGGAGCTCAAGCATTTAATGAAGGCTAATCTTGTAAATGACTCCAAGCAATCAAGTTTGAGGCCTGGTATAATGGCTCTTTCTTGGGCAGACTTTCCAGGCTAAAGAAACTCCTGAGGTTCATTTGTTTGATTTTAGCTTAACGTTTGACAAGCAGCTTTAAAATAAGAGAGTCAACCCCTATCAGACAAGACCCAAACCTCTCAGGACCACGTATAATCACGTTCCTCCACTAGCCGTGGCAGCGCACCAACTCACAAACAGACCTTATTTGGCATCAAAACTACATGATGCTTATTGAATGTGACTCCTTTAACGAAACTCAGCTGAACGGTTATTATGTTTCAGCCATGTGGAGAGTTATGAAAGATTTATTTAGAGTTTGATGCCCTGATGCCCGAAAATTTACAGACTTGGATGTTTACTGCTGGAGAAGCAGATTTAAGGGCAGTCTTTCTCTGCTTTCAACATCAGTCTGAAAGCAGCACATTTTGAGTCCTTACAAGGAAATGTGAAGATGCTTCTTTATTTTTTTTACTAGCATTAAGCTAACTTTAGATGGCTTGGTGGTTCTGCTTCACAGAAAGAGAGTTCCTGGTTCCTGGTTGATGGGGTTCTTTCTGTGAAGAATTTGCATGTTCTCCTCATTCAAGTCCNGTTCCTGGTTGATGGGGTTCTTTCTGTGAGGAATTTGCATGTTCTCCTCATTCACAGGCGGCTTTTGTTTCATAAATAGTCCAAGACCACAGATTTTGGGTTTATGGGCGACTCTAAACTGACCCTATAGGTGCTAGCATGATGAGATTTTTGGCCCCGGTTCTGTGTGCACATATGTGAAACAAGTCATGTCATTTTAGTTCACTGGAAAGCAAGACGACATATTTGGTTTTACCTTTTTGTTTTAACGGGATTTTAGAGTGATTGCTTTCCAGTCCAGTCCTTGGAAACGACCATTTTCAGGGGAAAAGGTTTTTGGTTGTCAGTTAAACTGCTTAACACTAACCAATGGATCATTGAATCCTAAAGAAGACACATAATTCACGGAATAAAACAATGTTGTCACATTTAACTAAATGACTGCACCTATTTCCCATTTTTCCAGGAATTATGTAAAGAAACGTCACTTTTTCTTTCCTCTTTACAATTTACTTGGTTTTAATATTTTCTCCTAATTGAATTATTTCAATTTGTTATTACTTGTGACCTTGAAATGATCAAAATTCTAACCAAAAATTGAAAACATGCTCCGTAATCTTGGTACATTCAACTTTTTTGCAATGGCTTCTCAGTAGGCTTAGGCTCCTCCTTCCTTCTGATGGGGGGCAGCATCAGAAAACTGCCTGAAGCTTAAAGATTAAGACCAGTCGTACCATGTCAGCCATCCAGTTTGAAGCAGATTAAATGAGCAGTTGTTGAGATCAAAGAAGATAAAAACACACATACAGAAATTTCTTCATTTATCAGAGATTCCTACAGCTTAATGAAATGCCATCTTTTCAATTATGCCAAAAAATAAAATAATGTGGTAATATGAAATAGATTCAATGCACACTTAGTTGAATCAGTTAAAGTGTGAAAGTGCATTTAGTTTCCATATGACTGATCATCGATGTGAACAGTATGTGAGGTATGTGCCAGCAGGCGATGAAGAGGGTGGAGAGGTTGTTTTCTTTTTTCTGTCTTATCAAGCCTTGACGTCTCTGTGTGGAATGTTTATAGAAAGCAGACCTGTTTCCTTGCTTTTACCAGAGAGCCCTGGCATATTGTTGTTTGCTTTTCGTGGCTGATTGATGGGGAAGGGGTCTCGGCCTCGAACAGAAAGGCAGGAAACACCAGTGCCAGGTTCCTGAATTTACCGAGCGGCTCAAATGTTTGCTTGAGATGATTGTCTGAACCTGTACAGTAATATACATATATTTATTTAGCTGTTCTTAGATGTATAATACACTAGGCTTTGCATATATACATCACTTTTTATGTTTTAGTGTAACTTTTTTCATAAATGACAGTTTTCTCTGTTATCCACATCAATGTTTTTTGTCACACGGTTTGTTAGAGATATGTTTGAACTGCTGTGTGAATTTTGGAAATCAAATTTTAATGGACTGGCTTGTCATGACCTGCTAAGGGCAGCTGTGATTTTACCTTCCAAGACTTATTATTAATATTTATGATAGTAATATTTGTTCTGGAAGCACAGTGCAGCAGTGATTAATGGTAGCAGCATTGAGGTTATGCAGATCTGTGAATAGATGCATATTTTCTTTGCAGATTCTAGATAAATACATGCAACATGTCCGGAATGTTGAATGATTGTGCACCAAACAATACAGAGCGAACAGAGAACAATTTCTAAGTAATCTGCTCCAAGAGAATGCTGCATGTGGGGAGAGAAACATGTTTTTTGTTTTTTATTAAAGGAAGATGAGAAAGCTAGGAACCCTGAATCTACCTATCCATCTGTCGTTGGTGTGTCAGTGTGCAGGTGAGTTAGTGCTGCAGTTGAATGGTGTGGTGATATCTTGCCTTCGTGGGGCTTTTTCTTGGTCTTCTGTACGTTAACAGCTGCTTGTGCTCTGCTGTGCTACTGTAAATCCTAACATGGTCGACTCTTACTGCAGGCTCGTCTCAGCTTGTCAAAATTTCCTCCCTGAAGACCGCTTGTCTTGGAAGATTTGAACACTCCTCATTAGAAACAAAAGACTGGGTTTTGTTTTGGAAGGAGGATTAAGCATCCTCTTGCTCAGCTCAACACAATACTTGAGGTATTTTTCTGTATGCTCAAATATAAAGCTGTTCTTCATCATCTTGGCTCAAACTGTCAGGGCTGTTGTTTCTTCTAAATGCTAGAAAGAAGCATGGAAAACTTTCCAGTAAAGCAAAAAGTCGTTAACACCCCCGCCACCCCCATCCTGCCCCCTATGAACCCTGATTCTCCACGGCTGCCTTCTTCTCTTGCCCTTTCCTCGTCCTCAGCTGCTCGGCCTGCTGCCAGACAGAGCGGGACATGCTTAATGTGTAAGTCAGCATGCCACTAAACACTCAGCCCTTCGCTGAAAGAGCCACCAAATGGAACATGACCCATGTACTTTGCAACAAAAGAAACAAGCTGTCACTTCTCCCCTCGCCACACCGTCAGTCTGGTCCAACAAAGGCGAGGGGGTGGTCCAACAAAGGCGAGGGGGTGAGGATGAACTGGGCCGGAGCGTACCGTCAGTGTCTTTTCTTTTCAGTGCTTAGTTTGTTCATTCGGAGGCAGAATAACACACCATGTGCTGTCTTTATGGTGTTTTCTGTAATAAGTTTATTTGATCTCTCACAGATTTCTTTGCTTGGTTACTTGGCACAGCAATGACGTCAATCTTAATCTTTATCAGGGAACAAATACAAACTTTTTTCACGTTTATTTACAGGAGCACATATGCTTGATTCACACATTACAGAGCTGAACTAATAACTAGATGTCTTTACCAAATGTCTGTGTCATCAAACAACCTCATCAGATCATTCATATTAAATATCACATATTCCAGTGTGTTGAACATGGCATTTTTCCTGTAACAACTTGAAAGCTATTCTTTTTCACTTCACAGTGATGTAAAACCGAAAAGCTATATCTTTCCAGTTAATGACTATTGCATGTTTATATAATGTGAGACTACCAAGTCTGCATGTGCACTCATTAACAATGAAAAAAAAAAAATGAATAAGAGGAATAAAGTGAGAAACCGGGTTTCTCCTCTATTTTCCTCTAGAACTGCCTTAATTCAA
>CM047986.1:30693277-30717069 GCA_026261665.1 Melanotaenia duboulayi | reverse complement strand
GCCTTTCTATGTGAATACAGTATATGTCATATGTATGTANGCCTTTCTATGTGAATACAGTATATGTCACATCCCTGGTGTATGACATGAACTGGAAGATGTGGACTGGTTGCATGCCTTCAGCATTCCCAGCAGCACTCCAGGCTGAGGTGTGCGCTCAGTCAACTCTCCTCAGCTCCTTGTTTGGTGAATTCCTCCACTCACGGCCAACATGATTTACTGTCTCATTCATGTGAAGACCGATTACAACACCCGCCATATATTAACTTAGTCAGGGAAAAATGTTGGCAGGAATATAAAACTTTTTCTTTCTTGAATCCTGACATTCCAGTGAGATGGATGAGCTACGACTGGACAAAATACAACTTCAGGACCAGAAGACCTTGCTCTGCCTGTTGAAATGAAAATGAAGCATTCGTATATTATTTTTTTCCAAACTATGCCAGAGATATGTCATGATAAAAGCAAATAGTGAGCGCATCTTGTTTCTTTTGTTTCATGAACTGAGTGGTTCTTGGAAGTCACTATGAAGACAAACGAGTGTTGTTGGACTGTAGATGCTGAAAATTTCATTTGTCTGATCTTAACAGCACATTTGGTTTAAAGTTGAGAATGAAAGTTTATTTTTTTTACCTTGGAGACCAACATAGACAACAGTCTCACCACAAGCTCCCGTGGAGCTTTGGACGGCATCAGTCAATCTTCCAAAGTAAATTTGTGCGTGTTCATTAGATGTCGTCCTCCTGACAGCTTCTGGAGGAGCACTGTCATATTGTCAAGCTAGCTAAATGATCCACAGCACTAGTAAATGACAGAAATTATAAAGTAGGATTATAGAAAACTGAGATGTGCCATATTTATTTGGTTAATTACAAAACTGATGGCTTCTTACTTCTGTTTTAAGTGTAGTAACTGTGGCGTGTACAGATTCATTATGGGTGATTCTGCCCTATTGTTACATAGTGATGCCAACAGGCTGCCCAATAATTGTAACTAATGCAATCCAATGTTACTCCCAGCTGGATCCCACTTGCATGGGGTTGCACGATGTGCTGTAAAGCATGCTGGGAGAATTCCTCAGACGTTCCCTCATGTCAAGGCAGCGCTGCCAGAAGTAAGTTTAATTTTGCACAATGAGGGCATGAGCAAAGTTGGAGGAGTTCTCATCAGGGAGGTCGACTGCACGTCTGATCACATGCCCTGTCCTTCCCAGATATGCGCATAACAAATGCACACTCTCTCCAGCAAATGCATGCACACGCTCAGAAAAACCATAAACCACTAACACCTTCATCATCCACTCTTTTTTTTACATTTTTTTATAGGTCCTGTAAAGTGGGGGAACAGGGCCAAGACATTGCTGAGTAATGAGTAACTGCAGGGCACAGATTGTGTAGATATGGTCCAAGTAGATCTGTGTTTAGAACCACACATATTCCCCTGATGGTCCCTGTATTATCCTGCGTTTTCATGCACCAACCAGGGATCATGTTACAAAATTACGTTATGATCCCAGGCCCCTGGGGATGCAGGAACCAGAACGAAGAATAAAGATGATTAGCACTAAACTCTGCCACCTGTCATCCTGTCATGGAAAGGGAATCCAGCACCAAACCAGCACATTTCACTAACAGCTTCTTCCCAATGAGACACTGCAGTGACTTTATAAGTTAGTGGACTGTGGTGTGTGTGCTCAGTCACTGGAGTCCTGGCCCCAACACACATCACACCCAAAGCTTCTTTTCAGAAACAGAACAGATGGACTGATGGGGAACTATTTTTTCTCATTTCCTCATCCTACATAAGGACTACATGGTTGCCGTTCATATTAGGGAAGGGCATTTTCAGTGATTTTATTTTATTTTATTATTTTTTATTTTTTGTAAGATGAATAGTGAAGCCATTAAAGTCTATTAGTTTTGACATTGTCAGCATTTTTCCTGCATTTAATTTTTTAAGATTTTGAGGGTTCTGGTGGTGGTTCTAGTGGTCTTTGTTGTACAGAACGTAGTCAAGAAAGAGGTTCAGAAAGAGAGAAGGTGACATCCAGCAAAGGGCCCCAGGCCGGCTGTGTAGGAGCTCTAGTCCCTGTATATGAGACGGCTGCTCTACCAGGTGACGCTCCCCACATGAATGCCATATTTTTCCGTCTGGTCTCTTTGCCCTTGAAGGTCCACATCATAGTGTAGTAGTGAGTCATCGCGATGATAGAAGAGCTATAAACTAGCTTTATCCTGCATAAATTGGCCATTGAATTTAATTGTCCAGTTATTTAAATTACTGCCATGCTTCCCTTTTTTTGCTCTGCTGCTAATGTCTGCTTTGGCCTTTAGCTGGAAGTGCAACCTCCAGCAGAAACAGAGCTGTAAACATTAGTTTTATGCCTCTATGTAAACACAACTCTCCTCCTGCCCCAAACAAAGATGAGTTGACCTATAACAAACTTTTCTCTTTTATGTGGATTGTTCCAACTAATCAACTAATCAATTAGTTGAGCCTAGTCCATATAAAGTTCCAACAGCCAATCAAAACATGGGACAGCCTGACCTGGTGCTGCATTTTGTAATTGGTCAGATCAAGCAACCTCAGTGGGTCAATGTGCGGTGCCACCACATTGAAGAATTCCCTGCAGAAGCTCTGATAGTAACTAGATAGAACTTTTCCTGATAACAAGGCAAACTCATATTTTTCAAGGTTGATTGTGAAGCTTTCCAGATATTGTGGTTCAAGTGAGTTTCCCAAATTTCAGAACTTACAGTCACATCATCTTTATAAACCGTGCAACCCTGCACAGCACACAAGGTGGTACCGCACATAAATACATTTATTTATTTGTTTATTTGTTTGTTTGTTTGTTTGTTTGTTTGTTCGTTCATTCATTCATTCATTCATTCATTCATTCATTCATTCATTTACTCACTCACTCACAAGCCGTAAACCCTACCTGATCAACACCATCCAGTAAATAAAACAGCTACCTCCTACCTTCAGTACTGGAGTGAAAAAACAGGACTTTCATTGGACAGTTGCCCAAATTTAAATCTATTGACCCGCTGTGCCTATTTTTTGGTGT
Source organism: Melanotaenia duboulayi (assembly GCA_026261665.1). Lineage (NCBI taxonomy): Eukaryota > Metazoa > Chordata > Actinopteri > Atheriniformes > Melanotaeniidae > Melanotaenia > Melanotaenia duboulayi. The sequence continues at coordinate 30,713,996 of CM047986.1, read as the reverse complement.
CTGTTCAAAATTGCATACCCAATAATAAGATGAGCATGTCTGAAACCACAAAACAACTATTTTCTGGTTGAACATGAGTATCTCTACAGCTGTAGCTTAAAATTCTATCAGCCCATAGTACAGTATGCAAATGTTATAAGGCAGAACAGGATTAGATTCGACTGAGCTCTCCAAAATGACCATTTTGGCACCAGTCTTTCTCAAGACCTCCAACTGGGGGACCTGAGGTTTTAAAAGGTTAATACAGCATTTCTTGTGGAAATATGCACAAAAACTACTGAAGTTTACAAAATCTGTTTTCATGTTATTACTGTACTGGGACACATTTAGAGCTGAAGTATTGAGACATACTTGCAGAGGCTTTCTGCTTACGTAAGAGAGCAAGCAGCCGGGTTCATATCAGTGAGACAGGCAGAATGAGAAACACTGAGATGTCAGAGGTGGTTTAGGTTCACCGCCCGCTCAAGGGTTTTTCCCACAGCAAGGGCCCACCGCTCCTCTCCCCCCTCCTTGGTCCTGAGGGATCCCTGGTACGCTATGAACCTTCGACTCCTTGTGGGACTGGATGGAGAATAAGCACACACACGTCAACCCAAACCCAAACCGTGGATGCACACAGGCCTGCGCAGCTCTGTGTTTACATTTCTGGGACGTGGCTGTGTGAAAGCTGCAGATGAAGGAGGACAAAGCATGAGAGAGAAACAGCTGCAAGTCTGTGTTTTTACTCATGTTGTTCGTCAGACCAATCAAATATAAGTAGTCAACCATAAATTAGTATGAGTGTATTTAGCTTTCAGTGATGCTCTGTTGTCATTATGTTTAATTTGAGTTGAGCAGCTTTCCACTGCAAATGTACAAGTTTTTTTTTTTTTTGCTTTGAATTTCAATCGGTACACTATTTTTTGTAATTTTTCCCACATCATGATCAGAAAAAATCCTCCTTAGCATATACAAATAGCCACTAAAGTGAGCAGGGAGAACGTTTTACAAGACGTAAAATGGATGTAATACGAGGATGATACATCACGTGTTGGGGACTGAGAACTGAGAACTTTCAGGGATTTATGAGAAATATTAGTCCAATACTTTTCAGAAAAAAGGTGTAATGCAGTCAGCATCGTTGGACTGCAGCATGCAAACATAAAGAGCAACGTGGACACAGAAACTAGTGACCAACTGGCTTATGTGCAAAATGCAAAGGTGTTTTTTGAAGTTTGAGTTGTGTTAGAAAGAGAAAATTTATTCTCCTGTGACTCCATCTTCCTTAGCAGTTAGCTTAGCTCCTCGCTAATTCTCCAAATTTAGAGCCCTCTGACTTTATTTTTGGCAAATGATAAAGGCAATGTTGCTAGTAGTTTTAATTAACTATAAGAAGCAGTTGTCCTCATCAGAAATTAGGTCTCTTGTTTTAAGAAGGAAAGAAAAAAAATACACCCAGGATGGGTGACCAGTCCATCACAAGGCCAACAAAGAGAAAAAAAAACTCCTCACTCTCACTCCTAGGGTCTATTAATAATCAGCATTTTACCTAAACTGCATGATATTAGATGGTGGGAAGAAGCCGGAGTATCTGGAGAGAAACATTTAGTCCTTTTATTTTTTCATTCACATTTTCTTACACACGTCTTCTAAATGCATCAGAAATGACCATTTAAACAGCCAACATTTAAAAAATGAAAATATCCCTTTAAATAAACTTGTTGCCAAAGAAGGCAGAGACCATCTCTAGTTCTAGTTTAATATAACGTATTAATGTTTTTATCGTAAACTATTTTCACAAGATTTCCACAACTTATGCAGAGATAAATGTGACAGAATCGTACCAGTTTTACCAGTTGTCCTGAGGTCTAAGGGACAGATTTCTGCACTTTTCTCCAACATAAAAACATTTGTTCAGATTCTAATAATCTTCTTTTAATAATTATATCTTTGTACCACAATGATAAAATCTAGAAAGTCTTATAATCTCTTTTTCTGACAACTCAACCTGGCTGGGTTGTTAATCAGACCTTCCAGAATTTAGTGATTTTTTCTGGGATTGTTCCTGATTTAGCCATTTTCCATATTTTCATACCTAACTTTAGTGAAAAGATTTAGTTTAGTTTAGTTTTTTTTCTTGCAAAATCACCTGAAAGTTATTTATTATTTCATTTATTTATTATTTAATTTTATTATTAATAATATTCTAAAATTCTTTATTGAAATAAGCACAGTTCCACCACAATGTTGCTCACCGTATAAAACACACCGTGGTCAACACTGGGGAAGTACTTTTAGCTTTTGGGCTTTTTCTTAGAAAATGATGTGACAGAAAATGGATCAGTGAGCGACATGCAGCATCATAAACCGTTCGGGATCCAATCCTGGGCCACCTGCTTCAAGGAGCTGCAGTTTCTTAGACGACATACTTCTAGTTTTTAGTTTCTGGGCTCTTCCCTTGAGACCTTGAAGACCTTTTGGTACATGCTTGCCTTTATTCGAAATCTGTAAGTGAAGAAAGACGAGGAATGTGAGGAAACACAACCAGAGAAGATCATGCAGTAAAGTGAATATAATAAGAGACACATTGCTTGAGCTATTTTTGGAGTCCATTGACTTTTGAAGTGTGAACAAGCAGCCGCAGTTGAGCAAGACTTCCTTTTTTAGCCAGTCTCCATTAAATAAAAAACATTTCTCTTGTTTAACAGCTGTGCTTTAATTATAATGCAAGCAAGCAGCAACTCAGCAGGATGTGTAACTGACGGAAGAATCTGTCTCTGGATTGAAATGATTTAGCTTCTGCTGCAAACGTCTGCTGCTGCTTGCAGCAGCTTAGACTTGGTGGTGTTCTGCCGTCAGGTAAGCAGATGCTGCACAAACCTGCATCCAGCCCTGCAGTTTGGGCTCCTTGCCACTAGACGGCACCATTGAACATGGCGTCCAGAAAATGTCCAGTGGTTCCATCTGCAGGTCCCTCTACCAGCAGCAGCAGGTCATTTGTCATTTTCTTTCCTGTATTTAACTGATGCTGAAGAATTCCCCTGATTGAAACACCTGCTATTTCCCAGAGATTGTTAAAGGTACTTCAATTCTTTTTAGAAAGCAAAACAGCTTATTTAGAATTTTAAGATCTGAGTTGCTTTAGGGTGTGTTTGATTCCCTGCAAATTAGGCCACTTAGAAGCAATTTAGTGCAAAATGGAACATAATTGTGCATTTAGCATTTCATTTTGCCACTAAGGATTGCTGTATGGATGTAATCAAAGTGAAATTGAGGTATTTTCATCATCTAAGGCTCATTGAAACCTAGGTGAGACCCGAGGATATCTAAGGTCTTGAAGCTCCATGTGGGCGGTTGTCCAACATGCAATTTAAACAGAGTGGAGCTGTTGCATAGCTAAACTGCAGCCAGTAAAGATGGTGTGTACTTTTTAAAGATTCCAAGGAAAGCAAGTGTCCCAACAAAAAGCATGTGAAAGGGCTTCCAGGGAAAAAAAAGAGGGATAAGAGTCATATATTCAGCTTGTATATAAATAATTGGCAAGACATGTTTATATCTAATGTACACTCACAGATAATCATTAGTATTAAGATGCTGTAATGCCAGAAAAGTGAGTGTTTTCCTTCAGTTTGTGAGATTATTATTCCTCAGCTCAGTGACTGAATGTAAACACTGAATCACATCCACACTCAGAGCACCACGCTGTCTTATACTCTCTTCCTTCTTGTCTCACACCCACACCCAAAGTGGTAATTTTAACCACTCTTCTGTCCACACTGAGCTGGCTGGGCTGGGCTTTAATGGGCTGTGTCTCAAGCTCTAAAGATGCACAACTTTATATTTAGCTCTGGGTCATTTCCCCAAGAGGTTGGAGCTCGCCGGCTACGTTTATCCTCGCCGCTAAATTGAGGAAACTCCCAGCTTTGCTAGCTACCTACGCTTTCCTTAAAGGAGCAGGACTATAATTTGGTAAATTTGTCAAAGAAGCCACTGTGCTCATGTGAAAGCAGGCACATGGTGGAGAGCTGTGGGGTCTCAACAGAGTCCCACTTTGTTGTGCTTTCCTCACACACGTGGCTGCGTCACTCATCTGTCTTCTTGTGTGTGCTTTCGTCTGACACATACAGTGGTGTGAAAAAGTGTTTGCCCCCTTCCTGATTTCTTTTTTGGCATGCTTGTCACACTTAAATGTTTCATATCAAACAAATGTCAGCCAAGGACAACACAAGTAAACACAACATTTAAATGATGGTGTTTATTATTAAGAGAGAAACAAAATCCAAAAATACATGGCCCTGTGTGAAAACATGATTGCCCCCTAAACCTAATAACTGGTGTGGCCACTGGCCACCCTTAGCAACTCCAATCAAGCATTCGCAATAACTTGCAATGATGCTTCTGCAGCGCTGTGGAGTCATTTTGGCCCACTCATCTTTGCAGAATTGGTGGTGAGAGTTTCCTGCTTTGCCAAATTTTATTGTGCATCATATTGTATTCTTTTATCTTATATGGCTGAAAACAATCAGCTTTCATAGTTTAGTTTTCTATTGGAGTTTTTCATCCATATGCATTCAAACAAAGGGCAGCATGAACCCCACTGTGCTATCTGCTGGCTATACTGGTCTCTGCCTTATAGATTTAACTAAAATGTTAACATAATAAGATCACATAGAAGATAAAAATTTATCTTTTAAAAGGTAACAAGTCGTTACTTAAAGACAAGTCTGGCAAAAAATATTTCCAAATACAGTAGATGTTTGTGACAGATGTGGAGGCTCACCCTGGAATCTGACGCACGTGTTTTTCTCCTGTACTTTAACGTTATGTTCAAAGTACTTTCAAAAAGCATGGACATTGTTTTGAAATAACGTTTTTTAAATGTTTATTTTGGTTATTGGTTCTTGAAAAAAAAAAAAAAAAAGGAAAATCTTCTTTCAAACTTAAAACCATCCTTCCATTATCTACACCGCTTTGTCCAATGAAGGGTCGCGGGGAAGCTGGAGCCTAACCCAGCATTTTGTGGCAGGTACACTCTGGACAGGCCACCAGTCCATCACAGGGCCCAACCCTAAAACCAGAAAATAAAAACAAAAGACAGGGAAGTTTTAACTTCTTTCCACGTGTGGAAAGAACAGCAGAGATCCGGCAGGGCTGAAGAATATCAAACCCAGACATAAAACCAGTTCGTGTGAGCATGTTAGACCCACCTAAAATGGTCTTAATGGTTGGGATGCGTGACGAGGACCGTCCCAACCCACACGCCTCCTCCAGTGACTCCGTGGTTTGTCTGTATGTGCATCTTTTTATACATATAAAAACTGTATTAATGAGCTCTAAAATAATTGTTGGCATTAATTAATTAATTAATTAGAAAACAGCTCGTAACTAGCCCAGTTACACTGAGTTCATTGAAATTGTTTACAGAGCACGGTACAACATCTAAATAATAGGTCTGCTATTTGTATTTTCTAGGACAGAGAAATACTAAGACTCCTTTCTTGGAGGCATTACAGGTGCAAACAGTTCCCTGTCCATGCCATATGTTGCCTGCTCTGCATCTCAAATAGAACAGCATCCATCTTCATCGTTTGAGATGACTGCCTGGTCTCACTGACTCTCTGACCCGGGTGGAGACTGCTTCCCGTTGATGTCGATGTGATCTGATAGGTTGAGCCTTGAAAGCTGCCTTGGTCAGAGGGGTAGTCTGCGGATCAGAAGGTTGTGGCTTGATTTGTAGCATGAAAAAATTTGAAAAGATCAGAAAAGAGCTTTAGAAATACAGTTTATCCACCAATTACTGCTTCTTAATAAATATATAATCACCCACAACCTCTGATGGGAAGGACAGAAGTTATGTCTCCAATATGGAGACAAATGGTCGACAGAATGCTGCTGTTGAACTAATCTTTATCATTAGTATTGATCAACAACAATTCTGCCACCTCCCAGATGTTTCACTCTGAGAAACAGGAAGTACTGAATTTGTTTTTCTCCATAACAAAATAGAAAAAAAACATCACCAGCCTATATTTAGCTTCATGCATGAGAACAAATCTAACATGATGCTCAGCTGACTTGGTTTAAGAGGGTGGCATGGCTCTGAGCTAATGGATGTGCCAGGGAACCGGGAAAAAGCAGACTAAACCCGAGTTGGCTCAACACAATTTTCCCTTCTGTAAAACAGAAATATGCTCAAGTTCTCTCAGATATTTGCAGGGATTTGTGTGTTTTACTGCAGCTGCAGGTGCTGCAGAACCACAGACCAGTGACTCTGTTCCTTCTTTGCTTTTACATCTGTTGTCATTATGTGTAATTATGATTATGTTGGAAGACTACTCTGTGGTTGTGTGACAGACTCATTTTCATGTTGGGTCACAGTTAAATAGCATATTATGCTGTGAGGGAGAAGCTGAGATGTTTATCTTGTTAATTAGTTTCTTATATGAGTCAGGACTGAACATTGTTGTTTTCCACAGACTTGTGACTGTATTGTACTGTACTGCACATTGTGGCTTTAAGTAAATTAATTTAATCTATTGTGTTTGATTTGGTCTTCATGCACAGAGGAAACATTAAATATTCAAGTTTGATATCAAATGGTCTATTAGAGGCTCTTACTACTACAAATAACAATATGTCTATGAAGCTTCAGTCATCCAGATTATGATAATGTTAAATGTTTGAAAGAGAGGCACCTTTTCATACCATGGACGCTTGTTTATACTGTATAGCTATTTTGGGGGGAAGGACAGCAGTACTTGCGGGCAACATGGCTCTGTGGGTAGAGTGGTCGTCTTGTAGCCTGTGGGTTGCCAGTTTGATCCTCAGCTTGTCGAGGAAGACACCTGAGCAAGACACCAAACCCCAAAAAATGACTCCTGATGGGTCATGGTTAGCGCCTTGGATGGCAGCTTCTGCCATCAGTGTGTGAATGTGTGTGTGAATGGGTATCATTCCAGGTACAGAAATGCGTTAAATAAATACAGAACTTTTTACTTTACCATTTATTTACTTTAAAGCAGGTACTGCCCCAGCATGAGCGGAACCATCTGTGATGTAACTGTTTGGTAATTCATCTAAAGTCAGTCATACTGCTACTGCTGAATACTACAATTCAGTGTTCTGCTGGAAAACCACGGATGCTCCTTTTACACCTGCCCCCCTCCACCAGAAATGTACATAGGCCAATTAGATCCCCTCAATATAGCATCAACAGTCCCATACAGAAGCAATAACACAGCAGGAAGCCCAGAAAAAAAATTTCTAAAAAGGTTAAAGGGACACAATAAAAAGTATGAGTTGTTTACTCAGCCTCCAAATTTCCCAGATGATAATCTTGATAGCATCTCTGGCAGGCTAGCCCAGTCCACAGCAACAACTCCCCACAAACGCAGAGTCCAAAAGATCAATGTATTACTAATTGTCAGATGTTTGTCCTCACCCTGGCTGGTCTCTTGGTGCCACGAGCAGGGCCTGCTCAATAATAAGGAAGATGTGGGGCTTATTGGTGTGTGAACATAACACTGGCATCACCAAAAAGAAGCTGTAAACATTTAATAATATATAATAAGTTCCTAACTTTCTCCTTCAGGAAATAACAAACAAACCAACAGTGAAACGACAGGTAGCAGGAGAATTACAGCATGCCTTTAAATCATCCTCCAGCAGTCTGATGGCTGGTATGTCACTTCAGTGCTCCCCTCTGTGGTGTGAATGCAACCAGAGAGACAAAAAAACAAACAACATTGAAAATGTATAGTCCTTTAGGGAGCTGCCAAGGACCCGAAACTATCATCAAGCCTGCAGACATGTTTATCCAGAAAGCAGCTGTTGTCATGAGGACTTCTTCCAGAGTAGCTTGTAAACAGCTGCAGCTAATGAGCTGCTAAGAAGGCACTGGGTTGGGGAAATGGCAGCACTGGTTCCAGTAAAATTCGGCAATGAATGACTACACATATGAAATTGTGTGACTTTGCAACCTAATGAGCGGTATTTAACAATGTGATTAACTTGGTTTATGTGTGGCAATGGCATCTTCTGGAAATGACGATAATGGCTGATATTTCAGCATCCTCCTCTTTAGACTACAGGTCCGTGGCCGTGCTGCTGTTCAGACTGTACTGAACCAGTTTAAGACGTGATGCAGAAGATTTCTTTGATTTAGCAGTCCATCCAGGATTTAATGGGATTTTTTGGTGATAGTTGAACTCTAAAATTCCTGATTTGCAGCTTTTGTGAAAAATTCAAAGAAAAGCATCAGTAAACCATCTCTGTGCAGATGGAAAAAGCAGTTAGGACTGGAGACAAAGTGGCGAAACTACCTAGAGGCACCTTTTCCCTCCACTTCTATAGATGTGTATTGTTTAGGGCTGTTAGTTATTCAACATATTTTGTCACGATTAATCACGAGTGTCCTGACTTAATTAATGATTAATCATGTTAATTGCTGATTTTTTTTATCGGTTTCTAAATGTACTGTAACAGGATATTCATGCTTTTAATGCTCGTGTAAGCAGTTACCGTATGTACTTACAGTTACAGAATAAGGCACTTTAGTTAGATGTTATATTTACTCACCTGAGGCTGTATGACTTTACATACACACACACACACACACAGCCCTGCACACCATCTCATACCAGTTCTCCCTTTCATTTAGAAACAAACAGGAGTAAATGTCCTGCAGGGCTCCAGCACTGTTTCGCTTCTTTAGCTTATCCAGATCAGCTGTTAAAAGGTTTCTGCTTGTAGAAACTGTCAGGGCGTCTCTGCTCGAAGCTCCGTAATGGAAAGTCTTTAGAGGAGGAGGAGGGCTGACTGAATCAGCCGCGTGCTGCACAGCAGGTAGTATCTGAGACGGAGCGGTACAGGCGGTAAGTCGGTTCACATCCACCGCCACAGTTGGTAAAAATGACTTTAGTCTTGTCCAAACAGCCATCTTACAGAGTTTTAAAGCTAAACTTTCTGTGTAAAACATCTATTTTTGTGTCTTTTCTGCTTCAGAACCACATTTTTATTTCTTTATCACTTCATGAAATGACACGTTTGCAGCAATCGTGCATAAAAAAAGTGCTATTAAAAGAATTTTACGTTAACTTTGACGGCCCTGGTATTGATTGTGGTGCATTTATTCCATGCATCTTCGATGAAGGCATACATGTTGCACAAGAAGCTGGTTTTGCTTCAAGGGACTAAATAAGATTCAGCAGCACAAACAGAACATGGAGGTCGGCCATTGTTGTGCTGTTGGTGAGTGTAAACAGAACCTGATTACACAGGTGCAAGACTATGTGACGGATGTCATCATTGCCAACAGATTCTAGTTTGAGAGGTTTTTTATTGTGTCAGTTTTGTGCAAAGGGGGCCTTTTTTGTCTTGAAAAAGCACCATTCAACCATGGGGATTTCTTTAATCTGTGTAAAACAAACTGCAAACATTTTCAGGCTGTTTCTTCTGTGGCTGTTACAGGCTAGATGCATCTGTGGTGTGTTGCTGACATTTATCTCAATATTAGCCATGTTACATTTCTCTCGCACACCAGTTGGCACCATATGTATATCGAGTTAGGTGGAAGTTGCATTAAAGATCCTTGTATAACCAGGATGTGCCAAATTCATGAGGACTGGCTGGTATTGCATTAATAGTTGTGATAGCAACATTGAACCTGGAGGGACTGATTTAGTTCCATCTACAGATCAAACAGTAAAATAGTAAAGCTGCTACATACAACATGAAATACTGCATGACTGCATCGTCTGATCATCTGCTGCACTTCTTCAATGTGAAGGAAAACTTCTTTTGTATTTCCTTCAAGAAGGATTTGGATGGATTTCGTAGTGATTTCCTTTAAAATTTTCATTTGACGTGAGTTTACAGTGTTTGCAAAGACTTTGGGCTCTTTTGCTGATACATGATTTCCCAGACGTTCACAGGCTTTCTGCAGAAGTTTAAGTCTCAGCAACAATGCACACATGGACGCATACCCAGCCATCTGGCTGCAATTGGGCAAAGCGGAAATGTACGTTTAAATGTATCACTGTGAGATCTAGTTGTGTCTTGGTGTGTTTTTCTGGGTATACACACAATAGGCTCTATTTGTGTGAAGATGCCTGCGGCTGCAAACTTTGGCCCCGAAACAAATCCACAGTCTGCATTTAGATCCTGAAACACAACTCTGTTGTTTCCTCTTCCCTGATTCCTAGATACAGCTTAGGAAAGCAGGTAGTTTTTTTTGTGTGCTGTAGGTTTGTAAGTCTGTGGTGAAGCTGCCATTTGGAGTGGACTTGGGATGATTGGAAGATCTCCTTCACTCTCCCTGTTTGGTGGTTTAGTCTGGGCATTTGGAGTCTGTATTCTGGGGCCTTTACAGTCAGACTATAATTTACCCTTTGCCTTTACTGTTTATACTCCAGCAAAGCTTTCTACAGAAGCAGACAGAGAGTGTGGGACTCTCTAGTAATCGCTACCAAACAGGATTTTGCAATAATAAACTGCTTAAAAAATCTTATATTTTAACTAGAGAGGCACGATAACCATTTTTTTAAAACCGATACCAATAACCGATAACTTTCAGCTACTATAGGCCGATATGTTAACTAATAACTGATAACGAACACACTTAAGAGCAAGACATCAATGCAAACAAAACCTAAAAGACATAAACAAATAAATAAATAAATAAGATTTAAATCTTCAATAGCCTTACCCGTGGGTCGTGTCTGGCAAATTTCTTGGATGTCTCAAACACCTCACAGATGTATGTCAGTCCTGGTGGCCTCTTTGCGATTGGCTTTAAGTTTTTAGCACCTTTAGCAGCCCGGCCGTCCTCATACGCTTTGAGAATTCTGTTAAATTTATAATTATGTTTCAGTTGACTGATCAGGTTTGTAGTATTAAAGCTCGTGTTACTTTTCTCTCCTCGTGGAACTTGTTTGGAGCAGTTATTACAAATAACCAGCGACCTGGCTTCTTTGGAAACTTTGAAGATTTCCCACACTACTGACGCCATGTTCTCTGTTGTCAAACATAAGCACCCTGTGCTGCATGCTAGTGGTGCTGCATTCATGGGGTGATGGAAATACTCCATTCCCACGTTTGCCAGTGGTGCTTCCAACCTTTTCAAGTTCACGCTTCTATTGTAACATGTTGAAAAATACACTGGATGTATGAAAAAATAAAAAAACTACCAAAACTATGACAAGTTTTAAAGAGTTGTCTTCCAACATGATGGGTTATTCTTACATTTTTCCAGTCGGAAAGATTTTCTCTTTTTATGCCGTCACAAGAATGCAGCATTCACTGCAGACCATTCAAGTCTCATACTGTAAGCAGAAAACTGCCGTGCTGACAAAAATATATGTTTTCGGGGCAAGTCATTATGGTATCGGACTTATTGGAATGAAGTAATAATGTCCAGTTATCAACTCGATAATTATCAGGCCGATAGCTATCGTGCATTAGCTTTTGCGGCACACACACATACCAGAGGTCACTATTACAAAACATGAACTAACACTCGTTTCTTGTCATCTTTCTAAATTAAATTTAGCCTCACAAGATACTGAATGATTTAATATAGTTAGGAAAGATTTTGAACAGCTTTTGGTTTGAAATCAGATAAATTTGATCATTTTATTTTGCAGTTTCATCCAAAATGATCTTAGGTTAGTGGCAATATTCAAGTTTCAGTCACTGGTAAACTTAAACCAAAGTACTTTTTTTTAAAATTAGAAGTGCAGATTAACTGGGTTGGGTATAAACTTATATGTTCTCAGAAAAAAAATGAGTCAGGAAGAGATTTTTAACCCTTAAAACGCCACTAGATCTTCAGGGTCTTTGAGCACTGGCACTTATATTTACAGCAGTTTCATAGGAACAGAAAAAAACTATTGTCTGGATTTGACTGGGGTTAAAATGGTTGAGCTTTCACATGTGTGTTTAAATTACAAAACATGCAAAAAAAAACAAAAACTAAGTTGGAGTTTTAAGGTCTAAAGCTAGAAACCAGTTCTGAAAGTAGATGACGGCATCTAATAATGCTTCTGAGAAAAAGAGCGGTGAAGATGGCGTGTATGAAGTAGGATAAGTATGATTAAGAGTGATAGATGGGTACAGACCCAGAAGTCACTCTGTAGTCAAGCCATGGGTCGCCAGCGGAGTTTCATGAGCAGTGGAATAGCATGGGCCTATTTGCATTCTGCTTTCTGAACCATTGGTATGTTGTTTGCTGCAAACACCTGGCAGAAAAGCAATGCAGTGGTTGAGAAGGGTAATCATAGCATGTGCCCAGAGTTGGGTGCAATGCTGGGACAGATACTACTTGATTTTCCTTTTGTTGTGCAAAGTCACATCCAGCAAACTCAAGGACATATAAAAAAGCAATTTCTATAGTCTCTTAGATGGACAGATGGGCTGAGGTGGCCAATAGATCAGTCATAGAGAGGTTCAGTTTGAGGTCCTCTGAGCATTAATTTATGTGGATTTATCTGATAGATCCATGCCCTGACTAGTTGAAAGATTATTTGCATCACTGCACCATAAAGATGCACAGAAACTGGTATTGCTGTAAAATATCCACTAAATGTTAAACTCTCCAACCCTTCAGTTGGTCTGTATGGAAAGACTGAAGGACCGATGGATCGCTAGTCCTTTACTGAAGTCATGCAAGCTCATGATATGACAATTTGCACTCATTGTTTCTTTATCTACAATCGGCTACAGTCATCTACTACTACTCCAGATCTGCTTGACTATTTTTTTCTGGTCCTGGAGATCCAGCTGCCCCATATTGTTCTCATCCTTTGTCCTTAGCATCCCCCCCTCTCTCTCTCTCTGCATCCTTGCCTGACTCTCTCCAACCATAGCTGTATATGGCATTGAAAGAGAGAGGCTCATGGATGACCCTCTTGTCTTGGCTAATGGAAGCAGACTCGTCACTCTGTGTAAATATTTGCACTGAGGGATTATAGATGGTCCCACGCATCCAAGGTGGAGTTCTGGTTTGCTTCAGGCCACATTAGGGCAAAGAATGGAAGCTGAGTGTGGCTTTAACATGACATAGGATGGTGTGACATGCATTGACTGGTATTAACAGCTATGTCCTCTTGTTTCTCAACAGGCACCAAGCAGTGAGCACCCTCTCAAACATGTAGACACCATGGTGAGTTTCATTTACATTTTTTTAAATATACTTTACTCTTTGTTTATTCTCAAATCATTTGCTTAGGTTACTTAAGTGAAAGGGCCCATGACTAATTTCTGTAACACTGGCTGAAAGGTCATATGTGTTTGCTGTGGTAAAAGGTAGTATTTATGAGTGTATAGTGCAACCACAGATGTTGCAAATGGTAAAATATACTTTAAGAAAACACACACTGGATCTACACTTAGAAGAATATCACATGTGATCTGTAAGTAGGGGTCTAGTTTACCATTTGCAGACAGTTAAGACTGGCTTTGATGTATTATCCATGCAATTTCCCAAAAATATCCCACAACCCAGAACCTCGATGAAGACAGACTTATCAAATTATCTAATCTGAATACACGTGAAAAACTGCAACACATCAACAGAGTTCTTTGCTGGTAATTTGGGCCAAAGGAGTACACTGTGGTGTGAAGCTGTTTCTAAAAAAAAAAACAAGCTAAAACGTCAAAGTAATGACTTTCCTCTTTGTGTGCAAGTGATGGCAGGACATACAGAAATTGGATTGTATGTGTTTGCCTTGGACTCACTTCTCAGTGTTTGTCACAACCTCCTATGAGTTGATTTCGACTGAGAAAGGAAGGATCAAGTAACCAGTTTAGAGCTGCTACCCAAAACCAAGTGCCCACTGTCCCCACAAAGACACCAAAGATACACTTGTATGTTTTTGTATGTGTGTGTGGCGGCTTTTATTGGCATTTCCGATGTTATCCCTAAGTTTTCTCCCAGTGTCTTAGAAGAGACTGTGAGCTTCTTTCATGAGTTTTCACTCTCAGACTCAGTGTGAATGTGTGATTAAAACAGAACTCTATGATCACATGTCTAAACTGTATGCATGTATCAGAGAATGTGTGTGTGTGTGTGTGCAGCTGCTGCTGTCTGGGTGATGCACATTTGCTTTGTGGTTACACTGTGATGTCAGGCGGATGTTTGGCTGCGCCTCATCGCCTCAGACCATCGAAAAGATTTGTCTTATGACTACATGAGTTTCTCGCTTCGCTGCCTCAGTCTGCTTCTTCCCCCCTCTGACAAATACCAGAGGCTTCATTATAACAAAGTTAATAAAATGACAGGTGACTCACTGAATATTTAAACACACTGTGATTTTGATTTTGGTTTAAAACAGCTCAAATCAGCTGCTTAGTGTGTGTTTGTGCATAAATGTTCATCGGTTCCCACGTTTGTAAGACAGGAAGGGTAAGCTGTTTCAATTTAGATCCATACATAGATGAGAAAAAAGACATGGGAGGGAGGGAAAAGTGGTAATTCGGGGGAGAGATAACGTTGTGGTAGGCAGAGAGGGAGGAGGGGGGAGGGTGGCCGACTCACAGGCAGAGAGGGGAAGAAGGCGAGGGAGGGAAGGGAGAACACAGGGTGGACAGAGGGACGAGAAGAGGAGCGCTGTGGACGAGCCCGGTCTGACCACTGCAGGCTGCTGCCCAAAAATAGAGCCCTAGTTTGTTTTTTGTTTTTTTTTACTCCTCCACTGTCAGGGAAAAGGGAGAGGTTTTACTCAGGAAACTTCACTGCCACACAGAAAGCGGTGAGAGTCAGCAGGAGCTCTCCAGAGATGAACCGAGGAGGGTCTTTAAGAAGGCGGCTCTCCTCTCTGAGGGGGGCATGGCGATGGAGCACGGGCTACCTTTTCAGAAAGGTAGGAAGATGGATGGAAGGATGGATGGATGGATTAGTCTTATTTCTCCTTCTTGACTCCCTCAGTTTTTTTCTAGCTGGCGTGTAAGAGTTCCTCTTGTTTCCCTCGCAAATTTTTTACCAGCCCCCAACGTCTTTTGCCCCCCTTCCTCCCTACTTTGCTCCCTCACTCTTGCTCAGATGGTTAATTTGTATGGTCTGCTTGTAAAGTCAACCTCCCCAGATGGTTTTCATCTTGAAACAGGGCCAGCAGGACCCCACACTCCAGGTTCCACCTCCTCCTGCTCCTCCTCCACACTCCTTCCCAGTGCAGGCTTTTAGGATGCAGATTGGGCGGGTGTTTGTAAATGTGCTGCGCTGGGACACTGAAGTTTATGAATGGATCAGATACTTGCATCTTACCTGTTAAAGTACCATAAAAAGGAAACAAGGATCAACACCTATTGGGTGATTGACTGTAATGGGTTGCTTTAGAGCGCTTCTGCTACTTGAACATCCTCTTTCTTTTTAGACCAAACAAAACTTCAGTGAAAGTTATTGTGTTATTACTGGCTGTGGCTTCATTGAAAAGCATTTATTTACCCAGATGGTTGCACTTTGTCTTCAGTCTTGTGGCTCATAAAAACCACTACACACCAGCTCAGACTAATTTGAAACCAAAACTGAGTTATATGCTGTCCTTGCATCAAAAGAGTAAAGAAAGCTCCTCAGAACTTGGACGCAACGTTTAATTAAGACTCTTTTGTTTGCACGCAGCAACATCCCACCGTGCGTCGCTGTGCCTTTTCAGGTTCTGCTCTTGCTTCTCAAACATTTACAGGATGTTTGGATCTCAAAGTGTTCCTTTAAGTGGAGTTTGGGCTTTTTTTTCCTGTGAAATCCCACAGCACCACTCAGCGCTGGACTTTTAACCCTCTTCAAGCTCCGCGTTTGTCTCTGAAGCCTCTTTTTTGGTGGTTTCTTGCTCATTCATCTCTGTCCTCCTCTGGTGACTCTCTGCACTTTATAGCTCCTCACAACATGCTGAAACCATTAGGCCACAGTGCAGACAGAAAAGGGGGGATTTGTTTTGTGTCACCTCAGCTGAGCAGCAGCCTCATGTGAACGCTGTAGCTGGATGGAGCAAAGAACTGCAGCGAAGAATGTCTGAAAATAAACTGGTTGATCTGGCAAGAGGCTGCATCATCCAGTATGTTTGTGTTTGTGGCCATGCGAGTGTGTCCTTGCAGTTCCTCCAGGAATTTGCTACTAAAATGGATATCTGTGAGATCTTATACTTTTTAAAAATCCCCAGGAGTTCTTCTGCAAACAATCATCAAGCTGGAGGAATGCTTTCCTTTATTTAGCTTAAGTAGTGTAATGAAATACAGTTTTGAGGAACTTTTTTTTTTTTAAATTAATAACGTACATTTGAAGTTGATGTTCTGCATCTGATGTACTGCATCTATTTAACATCTTTAGTCACAAGTTCTTTTTGGGTATTAGATCACAAACAAGATTTTCCAAAACATCGAATTAGTGGTTTCAACCTTTTTTCTTTGTCTTCTGTTTTCATACAGAAGACGGTGTGTAGCTGAGGTCTTAAAGACATCTGACTTTTTTCTGATTTATTTCGATAAATGAGGAAACAATCAAGTGATCCAGAAACTGCTGTGCAGTCAAAGATGAGACATGAAGGTTAAAAAACACACCAGCTTTATGTCAGTTAGATTTATTTCCTCCAGATTTCTTTGCTGTCTGTAAACTAGGGATGTCTGATTAAGACTTGTGATACCACGATGAGGAATTTAAGTTAAGTTGATACCAGTTCAGTTCAATACTCGCATTTTTCTACAGCAACTTTTAAATCCGTCTATTTGTACATCACCAATTCACAATAGAGTCATTTCAAAGCACCTTTACAGTTCAGTTCAACAATTCAATGTAGCCTAAATATAATCCATTATATGATCCACATTAATCCCAGTTCATGATAACTGAGTTCATATAAACAGAAATAATTACCTAGCTAAGACAACCAACAGATTGCTTTCAGTCCTTNGTTCATATAAACAGAAATAATTACCTAGCAACGACAACAGATTGCTTTCAGTCCTCTCTTTAATTCAATCCTCCATCCTGAGCTGCATGAGGAGACAGTGGAGAGGAAAACCTCCATCTTAACCAGGAAGGACGGCCGTCTGCCTGGACCGGTTGGTGGTGCAGAGGACAGAAAGATGGGTCAATGAGCACCAAAACGCTAAGCCAGGGATACCTGCTGGGAAAGAAGAAGAGAAACACCGATATTTCTACAAGATCCCAAACTGTAACCACCTGCTAGTCACTGGAAACTAAATCATTTTAAAAATTTTAATAAGGTGCTGACCACTCTGGTTCCAGATGTATCCTAGTGTGTCTCAGACATTATGAAAGTTTCATTTAACCCCCTCATGCCTGGTGTCACATATTTGCAACAGACCACTTCTGGCCTGTTTATTTTATTTCTTTTTTTCTAATTTATTTTATTTATTTATTTGCATTTAAAATGTATTTATTACTTATTAATTCATTGTTATTGATTTATTTAATATTCAATTTTATTTCATTCCTATATTTTTCTTTTTGTTATTTGTTGCTTCAGATTTTTTCCAGTATTTATTTTGTTTTATACAATTGTAGCTATATTCAGCCGTTAAGGGGTGACACAAAGCAGTATTAACAAAATGACAGTGTAATCATAATAAACTAAACTAAACTTTAAAGGCTAATAAAGTCTCTACTCTGTCAGTGCCTCCCTTCATTGATACTGTTGAGCTGCAGCAGCTGATTATTCTTGCAAAGAAAATACTGACTGCTGATATATTAAGACTGAAAATTAGCTTTGGTATTATGCGTCGTACTGACCAATTAACAATGCTCACTGTTTATTGAGCTTCACTGTTNTTATGCGTCGTACTGACCAATTAACAATGTGTTTATCACTGTTTATTGAGCTTCACAGCAGTTGATGTAAAACAACAGAGGCCAGACTATGAGGTTTACTCAAGTCACTTTTACTTGCAATGAATAATCTGCCATGTGACAAGTCTGGTCTGCTTAAAACGCTGCATTGTGATATCCAGGGTGCTTAAAAATCCATCTACACTTGTCCCTTGATCTAACAACATTAAGTAACAGCACTGATCATTGGCTCAAACTGGCAAATGCTCTGGCCCTCAGGTTCACATTATTTCTGTACGTAGTAACAAGCTAACGTTAACAACGCTGTGGGGCTAAGCTTGTTGCTAACAGAGATGTTAACATTAGCTTTCATTAGNCTAACAGAGATGTTAACATTAGCTTTCATGTTACAGTGAATAGCCTCTCTCAGTGTGTTTTGATGGATGAAGGTGGATGTGGTGGATCCAGCGTTCTGTATTTTTAGACCACAGGTGTTGCAGTTGCTCCTGTTTTGTTAGTCCTTGGTAAAAAAAATTTTATACCCAAAAGGTATAACAAAGGTGCTGCAGCAACAGACACGTTGGCAGGGTGGCCATGTTTCAACTGTTTGTGTGTATGTACTCACCTGTGCTTGTGTAACGTTATGTCCGTGTCATGCCTGCGGAAATTAGTCACATACAGCAAGCAGAGAGGAGGTCAGGGAGAAGTCATTACAAATAAAAGATGAATCTTCTGGTTGAGTCTGAATCCTCTGTATGTGACTGGAGTCCAAGTCACAAACCCAAGTCCCCATCTGTGGCGAGCCTTTAGGTGTTGCTTGGGTAACTTGATTCCAGTATCTGATTCAGCTTTCATGTAAAGTACTGTAGAAATGACCCAATCTGCCTTCCCTGTATCCTATCTACCACCTCTATTCCAGCACTTATTATTTGTCAAACTTAAATTTCCTGCAGCTGCATTGGTGGCTGAAAATAACAGAAAGGTATTTGCCTGCCAATGGCCCAGATGTTTGTAGAGCAGTCTGGTGCTCATCCAGGGAGCGCAGGGGTGTGCTTGACACTGGTGGCTTCACCAGCCAGTCTGATCTAATGGATGATGGATAACACTCCCCCTGCTGTGCTCATGTGACCCAGACACCACAGGAGAGTTAACAAATCCACATGAACTGCGAACCCCCCGCCATGTACTCTTTTACTCCAGCTAGTCTGAGGGGGAGGTGAGGCAGGCCGGGCATAAACGGGCCAAACACAGCCGAGCACTTCCAGCTACATTTCTTCTTTAAGGACCTGCTTTGCTGCATGAAATCAAGGGACCCTGTCCTGACATGGTATCATNTACATTTCTTCTTTAAGGACCTGCTTTGCAAGTGACCCTGTCCTGACATGGTATCGAGTATGAGACCCTTCCTCCCCGCAAGGTGCATAATTTGGCGACATGTGTATTAAAAAGGATGACTTGAGACTAAATTTTACTTCTTGTTACTCTGCATACCATGACTTCGCCTTCAGGCTCATTTCAGCTGTATTGACTGCTTCTGTGTCAAGATGGATCATGTCATAGCAGCTGTGGCCCCACGATCTCTGTACACCAAGGGTTTCGTATGATAATGGTTACAGTAATTAATGGCTCTTTACTAAACCACAAATCACACAATGGCTGGAAGCACAGAATCTTAAAGAAACCTTAAAAACCACCCAAACAAAAGGTTTGGACGTACATAGAACGTTATTAAAGATCCACTTTTTACTTGTCATCTGCAGGGCTCTACAAAATCCTCAAAGAGCATGGAGTCACGGCGCAGACCTTCAAGGTAACGCTTCTTTCCTCTCTTTTTAGTCCTTTAACGTTCTTCTTCTCTCTAAAAGGCTATATTTGGCTTATTGGACTGTACATGTTCATTTATTTGAAGTTAAATCTCTTGTGTTTTCTCCAGCAGTATAAATGGATAATAAAGGAGGCCAAATCAATATGAATGTCAACTTTAAACATATACACTCACACTAAACTAGAGATGTGAAGAATTTGAAAACAAAGTTTGGGTGTAAGATGATATTTGCTGATTTTACTTGGGGAATTAGCAAAGCAACATGCCCCCATGCTGAACTGGACCACTCACTGTTTTGTTGGACAAAAAGATATTTGGTGTCAACCCTTTTCACCTCAGCACTTAATGAGTCGCAGATGTTGTCAGTTGTGTAATTAACATGTAAAACAGACCATGTTGATGCACTGAGCTGAGCTTTGTTGCATAAATTGGTATTTTTCATAGCTCATGCACAATATATCTAATAATAAGTTCATTTATTGTGAAGATTAGCTTATAATTTATATCCATGTCTGCTTTTTTTTCAAAAATGTGTTGTGCCAGTCATATGAGAGGTGATGTTCTGGTTAAACGGGCATATAGCCATACCTTTATCAGCATGGAAAGTTATGCATAGCGCTACATACACAACAAACACATGATTAAAAAACAAAACACAACCCTGAGTCAGGAAAATGTGNCTACATACACAACAAACACATGATTAAAATATATATACAGCTTAAGTACAGATATACAGCAGGTATTTGACAATTAAAGTTTGCAAAACACAACCCTGAGTCAGGAAAATGTAGGACAATATGGAAAATGCTAACTGAAAAAATTGATTAGCTTTGAGACACACTTGGACTATTTCATTGCAAACATGAACCCAGGACATTTAACATATATTTTTAGTTGTTGTTACGTTCTATACTTAGACACACACATCTTGGTGTGCACTAGTTGTCCCAAAATTCTCAATTGATTCTTACACAAATTGTATAAGAGATTAATTTTTTAAATCACTAATTTTCTTTACTCAGAGAATATCTTCTAAAAAACACAACAACTAAGTTTAACCAGCAAATTATTGAAGACATTTCGACCCTGTGACAGACAATTACTGAATTATGAAAAACATATTAATCATTTATGAT
>CM047986.1:30666166-30683315 GCA_026261665.1 Melanotaenia duboulayi | reverse complement strand
GATGGATAGATGGATAGATAAAACAAGAACTACATCTCAGACTCTACTGGCCTCAATTGCTGATCAAATATTTAAATTCACAATGACAAAGACTGAACAAATATGATTTGTTTGGAGAAGTTGCCAAGATAAAACATTTTCTCTAACAAAGAGCATGACACCACAGCTTAGATTTGCAAAGTTGCATCTGAACAAACCACAAGGCTTCGGAATCAACGCCCATGGACAGGCAAACACATATCAGCACAAGCACCTTACAGCCACTGTAAAGCACGGTGGTGGGAGGCGGATGATCTGGGCTTGTCTGGACACCATGGAGTCATTTAGTGGACCATGAACTCCTCTGGATACCAAAGTGTTCTGCTAACAGGCTGAATTTAGTCCATGTAACAGGACAATCATCCCAAACACAGCAGCACCTCTACAACATGACGACCAAAGAAAAGAATCAAGGTTTTAGTGAACCAGTCCAATGTCCTTGGCAACAAAGCTGTGCACAAATGTGTCCTTGCCAATCTCAAAGACCTAAAGCAACACTGTAAAGAAGTTTGGGGCAAAATTCCTACAGTTAGGTGAGATAATATCATTCAGGAAACAATTATGACTTCAAAGTATTGTTGCTAACGGTGGTTCTAAAAAGCTACAGAAATGTGGTGCACTGCCTCTGCGGTTTAGTTAAATAATGTATTATATGTATGTAATATGTTTTGTGTAGTTTATCTCTGACTATATATACTTAATATCAAGATCTGATGAAGACCTGATGATGTTCGTTCTGATATCCTTATATGTAAAAGCTTTGAATCAATAGAAAATACACTTTTTCTTTTTACTTGACTGTTAAAGCCTAAATTGGTGGAGTAGAAAGTCTTAAAGAATATTTTAGTCAGCTGTTTTCTTACCAAACTCCTCTGTTGGACTGCAGTGCTGACCAGGCTCTGGACAGGTTTGCAATGAAGCGTTTCTATGAGGACAAAGTGCTTCCTGTGGGGCAGCCATCCCAGAAAAGGTCAGTCTTCCTTCACATCTAGTTTACTTGCCTTCTTAAAACAAGTGGAAGCTAGATTAATTAATATTTAAAATGCCCTGCTATGGGCAGTGTATTCTCCCTAAATTGTTCATTGAATGGTGAAAACAGCTCTTGGCTGTAGCTCATCATCTGTGATGGTGAAAGCAGATTCTTAGCTAGAAAAACCAAAACAGTAAGAATATGTTTCTGACTAAAGGTTTGAATCTTTAAGAACCCTTTAAAGCTGAAAATATTCATTGCTGCTGATAAAAGTCACTGTTAAAACTTGTATCTGGGTGTTTTGATGAACACAGGATTAAATGTTCATCCCTGTGTCGTAAACACTGGACATCATGATACAATATGACTCAAGTGGATGCCCTGCTCCTCTCTGCTTCCTCAGGTATGTGGAGTATTTCAGTGGCTTGCTGTCCGGACACATAAAGATCAATA
Organism: Melanotaenia duboulayi; assembly: GCA_026261665.1. Classification (NCBI taxonomy): domain Eukaryota; kingdom Metazoa; phylum Chordata; class Actinopteri; order Atheriniformes; family Melanotaeniidae; genus Melanotaenia; species Melanotaenia duboulayi. The sequence goes on along the minus strand of CM047986.1, from coordinate 30,681,853 downwards.
ACAAACCCCTGTTCCTTCATCACGTCATCATGCATGGCATCCCTAACTTTGAGTCCAAGGGAGGTAAGTGTATTGTGCAGATATCCATTTCCAAATAAGCTTAGTCACATGCATCATCTGTTTTCAAACAAGTTTTTAAAACTTGGTTTTCTAGGTTGTCGGCCTTTTCTCAAAATCTACCAGGCCATGCAGCCCGTTTACACATCTGGGATCTAGTAAGTCCTAAAACACACTCACGCTCAAATGCTTTTACAAGATTCCAGGGATAGCGAGCTCGTAATGGCTCGATAATAAAAACCCTGATTTTCCTTTATAGCCTCTCCACTAACTCCCCTGCTCCCCAATATACATACACACCACCCCTCTTGCCAGTTTACACGCCAAGCTTGGCTTACATTATTGTATTTAGCTAGCCTCCCAGCTGCAGGCTCTTGTTTCTCAACTTTAGATTCCGTAATCACGTCTAAGGTTATTTGTGACTGGAGAGCCATTGAAACAGGCAGACAGGCATCTGTGTGGACGCCTGCAGGGTTTTTCTGCCGGAGGACCCTGCTGGTTCCCAGGGCCAGACAGGAAACAATGGCTTCTATGGCTTTTTGTTGTTGTGTTTGGCAAGAAGGTGGTTTGGAACAAGGATAGGAGAGAGTGCTTCACTGCCCTCGTATGGTATTGTTTTAGTAATATTTAGGCATATTCAAATTATTTGTATTTTTTCTTTTTTTTGTTTTTGTTTTATTTGGTTTTGTTGTGGCCAGTGCGGACATACTGGTCCCATTACAGTACCAATTCTCCCCTTTAGCCCTACAAAATAGTTTTCCCAACTCCTCTGCTTTACAGACATAAGGTGCTTCTTACGTTTTATGGATCATTGAGTATTAACCATTCAGCTATCCATATGGTCCCCAGCGTATGGCAAACCGTTTTCACATTTATGGAACATGTATTTCAGATATCTGTAATTCAATTCTTCCTAGTCAAAAGGAGCATTTCAGATATCTAAAATGACATTCTTACTGGGACAAATGACGTCTTATTCCCCATTAATGTGTACTGTGTTTTTACTTCCAGATATCCTAAGTGACCTTCCACCTATCTAAAAAAAAAACATTTTGGATATCTGAAATAAAATTCTTACTACGAAAAACTGGAGTTTCTGATATCAAGAAATTGTTTCTAGTCATAATTTTCATTTGAAATATCAGAAATGAAAAAAAAAATTTGTGGACCAGAACCCAAAACAGTTAACTAAAAGATGCTACAACAATCCCCCAACTCCTTAGAAGATAGCTAGGCTGGTTAGCAGATAATTGCGTTCCTTAGCTAATTGTTATCTTTTCTTTTAGCTGTTTTATGCATGAAGGCTGTCATAACGTGATTTTTTTTAAAGCTAATCTCTTCCTGATGAGGGTAGATTTTGTGGGCCAGAAAACCAAAAAAGTAGCTAAAGGATGCTTAAATGTTTCATCACCATTTTAAAAGAAAACCAGGCTTCTTATCTAATAAACTGTGTCCATTGCTATCTTTTAATTTGGTTGTTTTGTATGAGACGGGTCACATGCAATGAGCTACAAGATGATACATTTCTCTACCAACTCCTTAAAAGAAAGCCTGACTGGTTAGCTAGTAACTGTTCCTATCAGCTAATTGCTAACTCTTCTTTCAGTTGTGTTTTTGTGCATGAAGGGTCACGTGCACTGCAGTTTTAGAGCTGTTTTTTTTCTGATATGGGTAAAGTTTTTGGACCAGAAACAAAAATGGTAAGGTGAATAGATAATAAATGCCCTCAACTGAAAGATGGTTGTTGTTGTTTCAAAACAATCTTTTTCTTACCATAACTGCAAAACAGTGCTGCACTTAATGCATTTTAGAACTGATACAGATAAAAAGCAAAAGAAGGGTTTTAAGGCCACTCTACTAAACTTAAATGGAGTCAGGTACACATATTTTGAAGGTTAGAAAGTTAAAAAGTGCTACTTCAAGACATGACTAAGAGGAATTCCTTTGATATATATGTTGGTGCACTAATAAACAATAGAAATATTTCATATTGCAGCTTGAATTCTTTGCTTTTTGCTCTCATTTTTACTTTACATCTGTTTAATGTAACTAGTAAAGCCTGCTGGTGTTACACAGTACACTGCTCCATGATCCAAACTGTCAAACTCTTAAACCCCCAAATCACATTCTTTTCCACTTTCTTTCACATGCTCTCCATTAGCACTTTCGACACAAACAGCCATATTTATCCCAGCGCTGCTGCTACACGGTTATTCTTTGTGATGGCCATTGTTGAAGAAAGACTTTGTTTCTCAGGAGATCATGTGTGCATGGTTATTATCCAGACAAGCTAAATCAAAAGAGAAAAGGCAATGCTGTGGAGTCATGTTTGGCATTTCAACAGTTGTCACAAAACAGTTTTGTTATTTTCTGTCTTTTGTTTTATTTTTTGCAGTAATGTTCAAGGTGACAGTCAGACGAGCATTTGCATCACCATCGAACCTGGTCTTCTTCTGAAAGGGGACATCCTGGTAAGAGTTGCACATGTGACGCTTTAAATGATTTGGCTTCTGCAAAACAAGAAACTACGAGTTCTATTCGTGTTGCACATGTGAAGCCAATACAAAGAGTGTTTATTGTCCTACTTGTTATAATCATTTACCTCTGGTTGAAGAAAAAACAAACAGGTACCAGGTTATCAAAGTGCCAGTGGCAACAGTTGCAGTAACACATAGATGCCCTGAATTTGTTTATTATTAACGAGGGAATCCTGTTAGATTTTCCAATTAGACATTGGGTGTATGTACTGTGTGCATGCCCTGTAGTTTATTGAGGGCATTCACAGAAAAAACGGCTGTAAAAACCTGGGGAACGACAGTTGGACTGTGTCCCATGCTTCAGTTTATAGACCCTCATTAGCACACAATATGTTTCTGGAAACTAGGATGTAAAAGTGGCAGTGTACAACCCTTCCAGCAGCCGTTTGGAATGCAGAACATACTACTTAAACTTGATTTGATCATTTAAAATTAAATTGTGTGTCACATTCTTTGTGAGAGACGTTTTCACATTTGTGATATTTTCATAAAATGGTCTCATACTTGTTCCATTTGCACTTTTAAAATGACTAATAAAACAAAACAAACAAAAAAAATCCCCAAAGAAGCAACAGCCGTGAGAACCTCTACTTTTTATGTGCATGTAGAGGAAGTGCACGCATTCATTCAGACCATAATGTTATCCATGAGATGTCCTCACAGCTCATAATTTCAGCGTGGAGAATTTCAAATGGAGCACTTAGGTGAGCTCGAGGCCATTCTTTTTTGGCCCTCAAAGGCAAGCTCATTTCTCATTTTTTATTTAAGACAGACTAATGGATTCTGCCGCAAGCATCATCCGATGGAGCGGCTGCTTGCTGACGGTTGCTTTTATTTAAATACTGTAACTTGGAAGCTGAATGGAAGAGAAATTACTCACTTTAGGATTTAAACTGCAATGAGTCTTGCATTATAAAGCTTATCTTTTTTACTATTTGGTGATCATTTAGATGTAAAAAATGAATTATGAAGTAAAGAAAAACTGTAATATATGATTTAAGTTGTTTAGATTTCAGCTAGTGATTAATACTATAAAAACAGTTTGGGAAGAATATTGTTTGACTTTTCCAGTTAGATTTTTAAAGTATTATGATTGTACTGTGAACGTGAAGCCACCTTAGATAATTAGCTTAGCTTAACACAAAGGTTTGAAAATGAGCAAGAAAGCTAGCATGGATCTGTCTAAAGGTCGAAGATTTTTTCTTAACTTGTAAAACATTAAAATCTGAAATTTTCTCATTTAAAAAGGTTTCAGATTCATAGTTTAGTACTTTGTAAAAGCCTTTGGCATCAGCTACAGAGTTTAAGTTTTCTTAGGTAAGTCTCTACAAACTTAGTTAATCACAGTATTTTCTGGTGAGCTAAATCCCTAAAACATGTATAAATTGTATGGGAACTATTTTATGTGGCCTTTTTTGGGTTAAAGAGTAAAAAAGAGTTTTTAGAAAGATTACCCAGAGTTGCCTCAGCTTAGGTTCATGTGGTGCTGAAAGGTGAATCATCGCCCCAGTTTCACATATACCTCCAGGAGAGATCTCTTCAGGGTCTTGGATTTGGTTGCATCCATCCTTCCTTCAGCTTTGACCAATCTTCCTATCTTTGTTGCTGAGAATCACCTCAAATAATGATGATTACCACCACCATGCTTCACTGTGGCTCTTAAAGCTTTTTAGCTGGGGGACGAGCTTAGATACTAACACATGTGGAGAGGCCTCATTTTACAAGGGGCATATTTTAAAAAGTCCTTTTTCTACCTGTGAGCCGTTGTACAGACGAGGACAGCAATGAATGAATTTGGCAGCTTTTTCACTTCTTTTGACATTTTGATTGTTTCAGCACACTGTATGAAATTAGGCAAGCATTTCATCGTGTTTCTAACCCAAACAAACTTACCTGTTAACCTTTAATAGCGCTGCCTAACTAATCTGATATCATGGCCTTCCCCCTCCAGCTCAAGTGTTACCACAAACGCTACCGCAGCCAGTGCAGAGATGTGATATTCCGGGTTCAGTTTCACACCTGCGCTGTCCACGACCTGGGGGTTGTGTTTGGGAAAGATGAGCTTGATGAAACATTCAAAGGTGAGATATTTAGAATCAAACATCTCCCCCTCGCATTTACCTTGTGTAGGCAAACAGATCACATAAACTCTTACTGTTGTATTCAGAGGACATGTCCTACATGTATTTGCAATTAAATAAGTTCATAATAGTTTTACCTTTTGCTTTTCAAGAGAAAACCCAGTTTATTTTTCCTGCTTTGTACAGATGACAGGTTTCCAGAATATGGGAAAGTTGAATTTATTTTCTCCTTCGGACCAGAGAAGATACATGGTAAGTATCAGTGAGTTGGGTCTTAGGATTATACTGGGCACCCAACAGAATTCACCTTCATTCTTGGCCTTAATAAAAGCTTCCTGGTGTTTGTGTTTTCACTTTCACATCCCAATTCATCTGTGATTAAATGACATTCACGTTTCCCGCTCTGTCTCTTTGCACTTCTGGTCAAGATATGGACCACCTGGAGAACGGACCGAGCGTCTCGGTCGACTATAACACACAGGATCCCCTGATTCGCTGGGACTCTTACGAAAACTTCAATCAAAACTGCGAGGATACCACAGATGGTGAGGTCCTAGATGATACTTATTTTCCCTGTATGCTTCAGTACGTCAAGCAGTTTTACACACATACACTTGAAAAAATGCTCTCACAGCAGGCTTGGCTTGTATTTTTAGACAGATTATAGTAGCTCTCTGCCTCCTATGGTGTTGTTGAGTTAAGGTGTTTTAGCAGTTGGATCTTTACAGACTTCCTTATGAGAAGTCTCATTTTGTTTTCATACTGCTGAGGACAACTTGAAATACATCTGTCAGCATCTGTAAGTTGGTTCTATCTTTAGGGACGTGATCCTCCTAATCTTTTGGCACTACCTGATCTTATGTGATTTTCTGCAAACCTTACAAGTCACTGTGGAAATCTGAGGGGAGGTTTGGACCCTATTTTAGTCTTTATTTCATTCTGTCCCACACACACAGAAACATCTTGTAGACATGCGACCACTACAACAAGGCTGCTCTTGTTTTTCTGCGTGATACAGATTCAGATCTTGTTCTAATGGAGTTTTCAGACTCTTTTTTTTCACAATTTCATGTCTTTAAACTCCCACATGATGGGGTCAAACTGAAGACTTGCTTTGCTTCAGACTGTGGTTTAATGAGGGCGGCAGTTGTGTGTAGATTGTGGCTTAAACATATTTTGATTATAGTGTTGTTTTGCTACTTTATCCATCAAAAATGTGCCTGTAAAAAATTCAGGTCATAACTTTCTATAGCCTTTATTATTTATAGCCTCAAAAGCACCCTAAACCTGCATGAGCATTATTTTCACACAACCCTGGATGTAGATGGTACTTTAAAAGGGAGGAGAGGCAGTGGTAAAGCTGAATTCATTTGTGGTGAAATTATCACAGCAGAGAAGCCAGAAGCCCCATGAGACCTCACTCTATTGCTTTCCAGAGCACAGAGCGAGACATTCCTGGGTTCAGCCACAGGCATGGACGAAGGCTTCCTTTTGAGGGAGAGGTGGTCACTCTGCAACCAAAGTGCTGCTTTCTACGCCACCCAAAAAAGGAAGCAATGCTACGCCCTCAGTGATAGCAAGGAGCCAGTTCATTTGTCTACCAAAAAAAGGGCTGCGCTTGTTAGAGGGTCAGTTTTGTTTTTGTTATTTTGTTTTTGTTATTTTTATTCTATCGTAGAGATGGGCTTGCTTTTGTCTGGTAGATAAAAAGGCAACACTCATCCATAATGACTTTACTGTCAGCACACTGTTCAGGAGCTTCAGCAATTAGGAGGATGTAGTTTAAAGTAAATGGTGACGAGTATATGAGATTTAAAGGACCATTTCTTAAAATAAAGTGTTAGCCTTTTTTAACATGGATGCTTGCTGGCTTTTTAATGTCCCTGACTCCCCCCTGTATGTTTTTATTAGGCTCTCGGATAGTCAAAGGTCAGAGGTTACTTGGCTTCCCTCTATCACTGCCCATAAAGTGTCTACCCCACACTCAGAGGCAGCTTGAAATAGGCCCTGCTGAAATAGAACAGGTGTAAGTCTCCTCTCATTCTGTTTCAGTGAAGGTGAGCTTGTGGGTGGGTGTGCGCGTGTGTGCACGAGTGTGTATGATCCAAGTACAGTTCAGTCCAAGTTGTTCACCTCATCTTGCTTGCTGACATCTAAAGATGAGACTGTGTTCAAATCTAAATTAAACTTTAATGAGATACACATACACAGACATATACACTGTGGTAAACATCACACTTATAATTACAGTGTCTTCTTTTAGCTTCTTGAGACTGAGTTGTTTCGGGCGCAAACCTCTTATGTCCATAACTGTTATTTTTAAAGAAATGAATAAAACTGTATGGTTTTTGTAATAATTGGACATAATGTTATCAAAGTTGGTATTGGGTTTTACATCATACATCTTTAGTTAAATATTTGTAAAACTACAGACACATAGAGGGTGACCAGTAGTACTTTTGGACATAGGAGGTTTGTGCCCGACAGCAATGTTATTAAATGGCCCACAGCATTTAAACCATTTAAAAAAAAAACATGTTAAGTCCCACTTCAACAGTTATTAGTCCCCCCAAAACTTACATCTCTTACTAAAAGTTGTAAATTCTGATTTTGTTCCTATTAAAAAAGTGTCATGTTAAGTCAGGAAATAAAGCTAATGAAGATGCTAATTTAGCCATGCCCACATCCCCACCCACCAGCAGCGGCTAGCACCTGCTCTTCCTAGCTAGCTAGCTTGGCCTTGGAGACCATGCTAGAGCCCTCTGACTAACAGGACACAGCTTGCTGGTTGTTATTACCTGATGTTGTTGACACATGTGTCAGCCCATTAAGTTGAGTTGGGATATTGTTGATAAACCTAAATGACTAAAAAAAAGATAAAATTATTCATGGACTGGTAATCTTCAGTTTTTCAGCTTTTTTCTCAATCAGCATGTCTCCCATTTCCAAATAACTTTTAAGTTATTTACCATGACAATGGAAAATGGTTACAGATGAACAGCTATTTACTAATGAGGCATAGGACTTCAATTTTTCTACAAGGTAATTTATGAGGAAAGCTAGTTTGGAGCCTGACTAACATTTTTAACAGTAATCACTCAGGCTGAGTGTGTACTAGCGCCTGTTAACCTGTAGCTAACTTTTCTGAGGTTAAACTAGCTTTTTATTTTATTTCTTCTATTAAAACAGCATATAAATAAGATATACAGCTCCATCCTATAAGTAGTCAGGACAGGTTCCTCTAATTTTCAACAATAAGTTGTCTAAACTCATGTCTGGAAAATGCTGATCTGCAGATTCAAAGCAGAAATAGCAACAGCTTCAACACCACTGATGGCTGAATTTGCTCATGATATAACTTCACAAACATTAANGATGGCTGAATTTGCTCATGATATAACTTTACAAACACATTCTGGACATGTTTACAAGGTTAAAAACATATTTAGGAGGTGGGAATTTTAAGAAAAGCTTTATTAAACTATGCTTGTTGGTGCTGAAAAAGCAGCTAGCTCCTCTGGCAGGGTGGCATGTAGCGTGGAGCTGAAATGGAAAATGAGTCAGACTGTAGGACTTAGAAGTGTCAGAAACAAAACGTGGTGTTGTTGTTTGGTCTGCAGTTACTCTGGATCACAGTTAGTTTTCTGAGGACAGCGCAAGACTAGTTACATCAGTTCTTTGCTTATGGAGAACTGCAAACAGCTTAATTACAAGGTAAATGTTTTGCTGGGATCAACATTGGGTAAGTGGCATCTATGTGGTTGTTGGTTCCCCAAGATTGATGTTGACTTTTACTGTGTTTATTCCATAAAAAAACAGCTCCAGCTGCTGTCAGTCTGTCCTGGTTCTGGGATTTTTGTCATGCCTGCACCTTGCAGCCATATCCAAAACATAATCAATTCACCAACATTTTACTTGGGAAGACTTTTACTTTTTTTACTGACACTTTTAGGCTTTAGAGAAAGTGAAGCTAAGACATTTGGAGATCTTGTTCAGATTTCCCAGTTTTATTTAGGCTCATCGTTGCAGCTCATTATCATCCTGCAGATTATTTCAGGTGTTTTTCCAGCTGCTTTATTCACTCTTTGCGGTCATTCGTTTTCTCTTGAACTGATTGGATTGGTTTGACCTGCTGCTTCTGTTTCCTGCTGGATTTCTCTCTACCGCAAACTTCATATATTTATTTAAATTGATATTTAAACAAGGATCAGATGTGTTTAATTAGATAAAGCTGCTTATTTACTACTCTGTTTACATTCTAACCCTCACCAGAGGTAGTAACTGAAAGAACCACATAGTAAACCAGATCAGTGTCTGAAAGGAGGGCCTGCTTCACTCTTTAACATGAGGTTGAGGAACTTAGTCATCCAGGTTACATTCAGGGTAAAGCTGACATTATTTCACATCAAAAAAGCCAGGTCTTTTTGCCAGGTTTAGATCTTTCAGACAAGGTTAGGATATCTCCCAAGAAAGAGTTCTCAGGGAACGAGGTGGCTGAGGAGTGGCAGGTCTGGAAGTCTCTCTTTAGCTTGTTGCCCTCTCATCCCTGGTCTGATAAGCGGTTAAATGAAAACAAAAGAAATGGATGGATAGCTGTCTCCAGCTGAATTCCTGTGGATGCTGGGATTCTTTTTGGGCTTGTAACCATATCAGTGACCAATGCTTGTGTGTTGCAGCAGGAAACTCATGCGGGGAATCTAAACGCTCGGCTTCTGCACAGACAGCAAAGGGCGGATCGTGTTTTTGTAAATGGATATTGATAGTAACATGTGGTGGGACCGACCTTTTGTTTTTGTTTATGATTCAATGCCAGTGAGTCCTCAGCAGGCCCATCACAACTACATTTCTGGCAGTCTTACATGGAGAGGAGAGAGATGAGCCAGATTTGACACAAAAGTGAGTGTTGTTGCACTCTGCCTTAAATCTTTTCTTGTATAATATGCTCTTTAAGACCTTTTAGAAAACAAAAGAAGGGTTTGGTGGTAAAAAAAAAGCCTATGAACAAGTCTAATATGTGATTTGATCCAAGCTTTGTGACTCTCAGTGTTCTCCTCTCTCTGTCCTCCTTGGAGTGGCAGGAGTTAAAGCCACCCTCCTCTGCTCTGCTGTGGAGCTCTTTTGTGTGCACTTTCACCAGAGGAGTGACGGAGAATGTCAGTGTGGGTCTGTGCAGGCAGACACTTTCAGGCTGTTACATGCTGAACTTCTGTCCAGCATTTCTTCAGTTTCTGTCCAACATGCCACAGCCGATGCCTTCGTTCCAGCTCCGATCTGCTGCTGGAGAGGTCAGCCGTGAATGATTTCTATTCTGCTCTTTACGCAACGCTGTCAGTAACTCAGCTGATGTCTGTCACATGTGAGTAGCTCAGTGCTGAAGATGTTTGCTTAAAGCAGAAACTTGATTTTCTCTTTGTCTGGAAATTTTCTTTATAACTTATTGACATGAAGTTGTCTATTATCCACACACCTGGCCAGGTTGTATTTTATTCATTAAAATCTCACTTCCTCGACTGAGATTACAGATAAAGTGATTTTAGAGGTTTAATCTATTACAAATGCTTACTTCCACTTCTGATTTACAATTGTCTTTGTTCATTTAGTCACTTTTCAATTTATTTAATTTTATCTTGGAAAATGTTTATATAGATTAAAGTAGAAACAAGTAAATAAGTCATACAAAGCTACATACGGAAAAAATGCAATTAGTTCAAATATGATTTGAAAAACTTAAAAAGACAGGTCATAACTCTCAAAACTCCATGAAGGAGCTCTGTATCCGTTTGTAATTAGAGAACTTTGAGCTCTGTAGCAAGTTCTTGTCCTTGACTTCACTCTGTAAGGGTATTTTCTGATGCCACAAAGTTACTATTTATCCAAGGTCCATGAGCCACTTTCTTTTCAGGAGTTTAACACTTCCTCTTTGATCTGATATTAGATCTGTGTCTTACCCACAGGGGGGGGGGGGTTATGTTCCCATCCCAACAGCCTTCACACTTATCCATCAGAAGTCATGGGCTGACAGCCTCCCGGATTTATCACAAAATTTTAGTAGCAGGGATAAAAGATAAACAAATAGAACTTTATTTGAATAGCAATTTTCTAAAAACTAGCAGATTAAATTACAATCAAGTAAAACAACGTGGAAGGGAAACGACTATATAAGATCTAATAGAATTAAAGGAGTATTTAAAAAAACAAAACAAAGTGAGCCGGATCCACAGGATGTTCACAAAAACAAGCAAAAACTATAATTTATTCATCAGATGTAGCAAAGACTATCTAAAAAGAAGGGTTTTAAGTAGAGATTTAAAGATGTTTTGTGCCTTAGTTTCATTAGGATTTTATCTCCCCTTTTTTTACAAACCTTGTTGTGGGAATATTTAGTGGGGCACCACCAGCAGATCTCATGACTGGGAGGGCTAAAGGATGTACTACTGTTAGTACAATAAACCTGGTAAAGATAGAATGATATTACTCCTAAAATCATGTTTGGGTCCATACAGCTGACTGAGACACCAGTGGTGCATTGGTTAGGTTAAAGATGCTTAAATCATTTCTATCTTTCAGTTCCCTTCAAATTAAAGCAAGTATCTGCATAAATACTTTCATGGTTAGATGAAGGGCTCATCCTTTTAAATGTCAGCTCTCTCCAACATTCTTGCACTTTATACTTCTGCCACCTCCCACCATGCAAAACCTTTCTCCATAAAAATGTGATCTTATAGAAACACACATTGTCAGGCTGAGGATGCAGAGGTGAAATATTTAGCTCTCTGTGTTGGCAACAGGCTTCCATGCCATCAATCCCCCCGTCTGGTCCGGGGCTTTGGGTGGATTAGGCTGCTTTGACTCCAAACTTTACACAGCTCTGCTTACGTAACAGACAAGACAGGAAAAATAAAGAGCCTTCTAGTTAAAGACTCCATTGGACACAAAGAGAGAACAAGCGCCTTGTGTTATGGAGTGTCCCTGTTTGGGCCGTGCTTGTAGGGGCCACCAGGGCAGAGTTCGACTGAGGATATTAAGCTGTGACAGACCTTTGTTTGCACATCCAGATAAGGTGTTCTGTAACACTCAGTCTGTACCAGACCTCAAAACAGAAGTTCCCAGAAAAATGGAGGTTATACTTGAGTTTTTCCCACTATAAAGATTGCTGTCCATGATGTGTGGGAATGAATGGATGATCTGTTGCCTGCTAATAGATGCAGCTTTCCCCCAGCTGTTGGCCAGACGGCTCTTCTTTTCCGAGAGCCATCTTTACACAGCTGATCTGGCTAAGTGTGCCTTAGAAGAGCCAGGATGTAATTAATCATGACTACTTTCCACAAGATCTTCCCACAAAAACCTTCCTTTTATTGTGTCTTTTATCCAGTAAAGAGGTCTTTGCACAATACAGGGACACACAGAAGCCTCTTCATCATTTCCCAAATTTATTTCAGCCCAGAAGCTTCAGTCTAACAGCCAGACAATTTTCTTGTTGGTGCCAAATATTCAGCCACATCTTTCTTACTGGTGTTGATTACCTGTTGCGTTCAGACTGCATTTAAATATGCAATCTCGTCTTTGCTTTATATCAGTTTTTCCAACTCGTCAAAGTTTGGAGAAAAAAAGAAACATACTGCTTTATTTATGGTGTCTCTTGCCCAGAGCATCTGCCGATAGGGGTCACGTAGCTCACTGAATGAACCCTGTCTGAGCTCAGAGGTGGAAGGACTCAGGAGATCAACTTAAAAAGAAGGCAAACACTAAAGTCTGCTCAAACTCGTTATAGTCCCACTGGGAAACTGGCCTCTCCTCTCTTATTATCTTAATTCTTAGGAACATTCTTTACACACCCAAATGTCCTGGTCTTTGTCATGACACAGTCTCCTTCACAAACTGGAAAAAGCAGTGCTACCTGTACGGCTCCGTGTTTGTACATTTTACCCTGACTTTTCTCCACGAATGTAGTAACCCCACAACTATTGTTGTGTTGCTTCCAAGACAAAGGCAAAAAAGAACAATTGTGTTTTAGACGTTTATGGAGTGGATAATTGATAATATAACACATAATTATAATAAAGGTCAGAGAAGCTCCTTGTTTACAAAGAAGCATGTGCTTCTTTTTGCATCCTGAGTTCTGCTTTGGCAGGTATTCATAGCAGTTTAACATCTGATATGTTGCTTATGTTCTACATGGAATAAAATATGGGTTGATGAAATCATTGTATTACGATTTTATTTACATTTCACACAACATCCCAACTTTTTTGGAATTGGGGTTGGAGTTGATGTTTCTTTAAGTTGAGGTTATTATTTCACAGCCAAGACAATCAATATGTTTTTCCTCCATGCTCCAAATCACCCTCCATTAGCTCGTCCTTTGTTTCCCCAATAGTAAACGGTGGGCACTCACACACATTGATTTGCAGTAACCTCTGATGTATATTTAATAAGCTGTGGGTTAAGTGCTCATTAAGCAAGGACACGTTCCTGTACTTGCATTTGGCCGAGCGTTTTGGACCAACGGGCGACAGTGTTTGCCAGTCTTTACTTACACATACATTACTACACATTCATGTGTCAGCTCTGCTAAGTTAGTTACTGACAGGACAAATACAGTGTTTCTTCATCTATCAGCTTCATTAACACTCTTTTCCATCACTCCTCACAAGTCAAATTAATCCAGTTGAGAACATGAAATAGCCTTTTGTGTAATCATTTACAAGACCACAGTATTGCTTTAATAAGTGTCCTTGAGCCCTGACTTACAGTGAAGGCTTGCTTTCTTGCCAAATCAATAGTTCAGCCATTAACTTACTCCAAATACGGCCCCCAGACAGTACTTCCACACTATCGCAGCATTGTGCGAAGCTACCTAGACTCCGTTCTCTCCATAATTTTTAAATGTAAACACATATAGAGCTGCTCCATTCCTTTTCGGGGAATGTTTTCAGAAAATCTTCTGTCATTGCTTTTTATCAATGACACACTTGTAACCAGAAGTCATGGAAGACCACCACATGCACTGTCAAAAGCAGCACATATGCATGTTTGTGTATGTAAGCTAGAGGGGAAACATGCTATTTCCGCTGTATTGGTAGAGGGGGGGGGGTGTCTATTGCTAGCAGGGTCAGAGCTCAAAGTTCAGAGATGCAGAGGTCGCACAGTTGCACCATCTGGCTGGCAGAACCTCAAAATATCTTCTCCTTGCAGCACCTACTTATGCAGAGATGAATTGTACAGATTAAAAAAGAAAATCCTTGTTTTTAGTTTTGTTGCTCCTCTCTGACAACGATGATGTAACGACCAGACTGATGCCAGACTGGTCACATGGTTCAGTCTCCCTTGGTATCATGGAGGCTCTTTAGAGCGTGGAGAAAGTATTCACCTCCCGGGGAGTATGTAAAAAACACGTTAACACACATGCCCCCCGTCTTATCACATGGAAAGACGCTGTCAAAGGTTATTTGTAGAGGCGTATGTTGTACCAGATGAAAACAGCAGCACACACAGAAGCAGCCTCGACAGAAATAGTCAGCCAGGTCTAAAAAACAAGAGTGTAAAGTGACAGATTAGATTTCCTGTAGTACGAGTGCCAGTCAGTCACTTTGTGTCTGAAGTGAAGACATGAGCTGGTTAAAGATGGATGGATGAGCAAACCAGTCTTTCATTTAATCCCGATCTTCACTATCATCGTCATCAGAGTAAAAACAGAGAAGCTGGGAAAAAAGGGATGTGGGGGCAGAAGGAAACTCTGTCGTCCACACCCACAAACCTGCTTTGAATCCACTTCAAAATGAGGCTGAAAAATGAAAAGAAAAGTCTTTGCAGAGGATGCAGTCACATGTTTTTTTATCAGTCAGAGTGATGTAGGCGGTTGTTGTCAGTTGTTCGTAACAAGGAAAAGCAAAGGAATTGTGCGGCATGCTAATGTGTACAGATGGTTAGTTTTTTCTTTTTTCTATTTCCATAGGTTAAACCATCATTTTCCTCCCTTTCAGCTTTACTCCACTATCAGAGAAATAATCTGATCTGATTTCTGTAGAAGAAGAAAGTGTTCTTCTTCTACACAAATCAGATCAGCAGGTCTATTTTTTACCCACAGAGTTGTTCTGTTTTCTCCATCTGTCTGCAGCAGGGTGGAGTTTTCTCTTCGCTTTCTAGTTTGCAGAGAGCCCGTTAAACGACTGTTGTTGGATGAGGAACCATTTTCCATTACATGGGTGTTTTTCACAGCAGTTGGCCGAAAGATGGGCATCTGTGTGCATGTGGATGTTAGTAAAATATATTCTTCAGGATGTGTATTATTTGAGTTTATTCCACAGACGCAAAGAAAGTGTCATTATTGGGGGAAAAAAAGGTTTTGGGTTTTTTTGTGCTGTTTTTGGGCAAGCTGTGTTTAAAAAAAAAAGGTGTATATAAAAGACTTGGCCCTAATAGGACTGATGTGGAATTTAGTGGTCTTTTAGGCCCCCTCCCTCCCTCACACACCATCACACAGGCTGTTGTGACAGACCTCCCACATGCGCACACAGATTGGGGGCAGCCTTTACTCTGGTGCAAGCGGCAGATCAGCCAGCAACTCCGGCAGCGCTCCGACCAGACAGCCAGCTATCCCAGAGAGGGAGGAGGAGGAGGAACAGTAGCCAAAATCAACTCGCTTAAACTCCCACTCTAATCCTTCATGTTGCACCCCTGGGGCCTCTTCTGCAGGGCTTTTCCCGGCTTAGTTTGGGACCGCACCACCATCAGCCGCTCACGCAGGTAGGAGAGCAGCCTCCACCTTCAGCAGAGGCTGGAAGGTGATGGTGTTGTTCATTCAGGGATGATGTGGAATAAGCTGGGCATCGTGACTGTTCATCATAAGTGTTGGAGTCACATGTAGCTACAGGGCAGGTGATAAAAAAGGTATCCTATTCTATTCTTTTCTACAGTCATTTAGCAGACGCTGTTATCCAAAGCGACTTACATTTGAGAGTAAGAACAACACAAGCAAGAATTCAAGATCGACCGTCATCATTAAGTAGTAA
>CM047986.1:30640462-30655356 GCA_026261665.1 Melanotaenia duboulayi | reverse complement strand
TGTTGAGCCAGGAGCAAGATATCCGCCCTTTTTCATCCCAGTTATCTGTTNTCAGTTTGAACTTCAGCAAGTCGTCTTGTCTTGCTGAAGTTTACATGCTTAAATGCATGGAGCCGCTGCCGTGTGATTGGCTGTTTAGCTATTTGAAGCAATTGAACAGATGTACCATATCACGTGTTGTGATCAAACTTGTGATTTTTTCCTAATTAGAACATGTTTGGGCTTTCCCCCCTCTGCCTTGATGATGTGTTTTTTTGTCTCTCACCTGTTTTTTTCCCCACTCCAGAGAAATATGCACAGCTACCGGGAAGCCTTTGAGGAGATGGAAGGAGGCCCCATCAGTCCTACACCCACAGCTGGTGGTGAGGTGTTTCCCCAAACCCCTGCATTCCCCATCTCACCGCAAACCCCTTACTTCAACCTGTGTAAGTCTCCCCGACGGCTGACAGATGGCACTGTGGAGCTTGGGCTGAATCAGATTTTCATTTATCTATATCACAACTGAAGTGTCCTTTAAAGAAACTTATTGTCCCAATTTCTATCCTCATGAACAAGGTCAAGTTTATTTATATAGACAAATCATGAAGACTAAGAAGTTATTTACATTTGATCTTTTTTTTTTCTTACACAACTTTGCATGTAAACAGTTCAAAGGAAAGGTTAAGATAAGCATGTGCTGTTAATTGGTGGCCAATCTGATGTAAAATTATTAGATTTTCTGCTGGTTCAAATTTCAAACACTAATAGTTAAAGTTGTTAGAAGTGGACGACAACAGCTCAGAGTTTATGAAAATTCCTAATTTAGTCGTGAATTTAGCATTTTTCCAGTTGTTATAGAAAAATGTTGCGGTTTTGCATCTTACACTTAATGAACAAAATGAACTGTATTTTTGAAAGCAGGACAGTCAAGCACACTCTGTGTCCACAAAGCCTCGTTGTCATGCCAAATAAGCTCTGGTATTGTCCCCTTGATGGTAGCATACGTTTCTTCAAAAAATCCAATATTCACCTCGCTTCAATGATTCTTCACTTATAAATCATCCTAATACCATTACAGTTGTTTTTCAAGCTTTCACTGATAACAGCTTGGATGGTTTTTCTTGCCTTTGGCATGTAGAATCAGATGCCAGCAGCTGATGGGTGAATTCATCTGACCACAGACTAGGTGTTCACTGTCTGTATGTCCATCTAAGATGAGACTAAAATGGCATTGTTGTTTCCGTACAGAGCTAATGATTTATTCTCTGGTTACGTCTCTGGACTGTGTTGAGTGGAGTCCATGAGGCTGTATTGATCATGGTGGGATGATAGTTTCTCATGCAGTGCTTCCTGACAACTCAGAAGTCACAAGCACCCAAAAGGGGTTTCCATTCTGCTTTACACACAGAGTTCATCAGACTCTCTGATTCTTTTCACAATATTTCCACAGCACTCTGGATGCTGTAAAATGAAGTTCTTTGGACTCTTGTATTGAAAATTTAAAAGAAAAAAAAAGTTTGTGACAAAGCGTTGAGCTATGGATACTACATTTATACCCAATGTTGGCACCCTTACCTTTCACTAATTACTCAACTGATGTAAAATCATCCAAAACAGAGTTAATTATGTTTTATGAAAACATCTGTCTTTCAGCAGGTTGTTGGAATTAAATTGTAAATATTTTAATTTTTTCTAAACACAAGAAGTTGGTCAGTGGAAACACTAAAAACCATGTTAAATAAAGGTTCAAATGAATTTGTTTTTCATTGCATATAACTTTTCTGGGACTGAAATCAGAACTTTATTGTGGTTTACAACATATTTTCTCCTGATATAGTCTGTTTCTTTCAATGTGTCCAGAAAATAGAAAAGCTATAGATTCATGCACGCTCACATAGCACACATCTTATCCTTACCTCGTCTGTTACAGACCCCGAAACAGGGTCCAGCTCTAGTAATTACATCATCCAGTTCTCCTGCTCATCTCCTGCAGGATGAGTCCATAAAAGTTGCTCATAAACACACACACACACACACACAATATTTTAATGTTCACGTTGTGGCAAAACAACTCTCCTCCCTCTCACACCAAGCTGAACTTTTTCAGACGCACCCACAGGACTCTTACAGGAAATGCAGCTGACTTGGGTTACCATGGTAACTGTCAGTTGTTAAAAGCACATGTTTGGGTAAAAGATCCATGCCCATAAAAGCACATTCATCTCTCATTTCACTCTCTTCTTAGCAGTAGACGCTCCAAGTCACATGTTCACATAACTTGTCTGTCCCAACCTTCTCTCTCTCTCACACACACACACACACACACACACACACCACCACCACCAATGACTGAAGGTGCAGCATCAGCGTTCTAGTACAAAAAATTAATTGGGATTCTTTGGTAAGTGAATGATGCCCGACACTCTACCGGAGTTCCACTGTCCCATACCGTCAGCCATGTTGACCCTGCCCACTGTTCGCTGCCTGAGTGACCCCATAACCATCACTTATCACTGTCCTGCACTGCTTTGGCATGAGCGGCGCACGAGAGCAGCACTTTTGGGGAAAAAAGCTTATTTAATCAGATACAGTATGGAAAATGAAGGACACAGACCCTTCTGCTGCTGCTCTCTGTGTTCCTGTCGTCATCCATGGCCGAGTTCTCGTCCCTGCCTTGTTTCCCTGCTACCAGCATCATCTTGTTGTGTCTTGTCCAGTGATGATTATGCTGCCATTATGTACCAATTGTCTTCGTTTTTCTTCTCCTACATGATCATTTGTTTTCATTATGGAATGTGAAAAGGAGTAGTCGGTATTGTAATGAAAAACCATTTTCCTTTAACAGAAAGAATCACTGGAAATGAAAACTTTAGACAAATAGGATATTAGATCAAATGACTGACTCCTCATCTTTTCCTCCAGTGTTGATGAGGCAGAGACTGAGTCCAACTTTGGGGCAACATCTGCTTTAAAGGTTACATTAATGTCAGTATAACAAATGCAGACAAAAGTCTCTGAAATGATCCATTTAAACAGCATTTTTCTGTGAACCATGAGTCCATTATGATGTAGCTTTGCTTTGATGTTCGACACACACCTTGTTCTGCTCACCGCAGAGTCAGGTGGTGTCTCCATCAGACTGAGAGTGGTCGCATGCATGTTTTACCCCTCTGTGAGAGCATGAGGCATGGGCACACCCTCCCGGACATGTCGCCCTTTGTGTGTTAACCCATCAGTGAGCGATGCTGTGTCTTGACAGCTCTTTACCTGTTACTGTTTGAATGTCATTGTTAAGAAGTGTCAACACAAAACTGATCCAAGACCAAAGCTTGTATGGACAATAAATGGATATTAAAACTAGTGTTTTTATGTAATAGGTCTTTCTGAGACTGTCAACAGGTAGCTGCTGTCAAGATGTATGTAATGTTTGAAGCTGTGTGGTGCTAAATTTCCAACTTCTCTTCAGGTCGATCTCCCCCTGGTCTTGCTAAAACTCCGCTGTCAGCCCTGGGACTGAAGCCCCACAACCCCGCAGAGATCCTGCTGAATCAAACAGGCTCAGGTTAGTTATGACACTTTCTCGAGGAAAATGTAAAGTGTTAAATGCAGTTTTACACAGTTGCTGGTTTTGTGAATGGATACAGTATAAGTCCATGTTTATGCTCAGGTCATTTGAGTAACAAAGATTAAATGAAAATTGATTTGACACAAGAAAAAGTTGAGTTTTAAGGCTCAGATACATTTTAGAAGTTTGGTAAATTCTACCTCAGATGAACAAAAACACATCACATATTAACAAATCAAACCCAAAATGCAGAACTGTAGTGATAATAACTAGGTACACCCCACATTTAGTAACCTGAAGTAATGATTTTCTGTGTGACATTATCATTCACTAATGTGACTGTAGAGAAATTTTTCCCCAGTCTTCTCTATGTGGCTTCAGTTATTTGAGATTCAGCAACATTCATTTATACGCTTTGACTGGACCAGTGAAACGCCTTGACTCTTTTCTTTTTGAGTCTTTTTGTTGTAGATTGTCCTGTGAGACAGTTTGAGGCCAGTTTTAGCTATCAGACAGATGACCTCACGTTTGACCGTAGCAAGAGGAGTTCATAGTCCACTCCAGGATTGCAAGGCGTCCAGGTCTGGTGGCTGCAGATTAAGCAATAATCACTACTATTCCACCACCGTACTTTCCAGTTATTAAAGAGGTTTTTGTGGTAATATTCTGGGTTTGGTTTTCACAAAACATTGTGCTATACATCTTGACCAAACATCTCCAGTTTGGTCTGGTCTGTCCAAATGAGATTGTTGCAGAAGTCTTGTGGTTTGTTTAGATGCAGCTTTTCAAACGTAAGCTGTGCTGTCATGTTCTTATTACAGGGAAGAGTCTGTCTCCTGCATCCCTTTCAAACAAGTCATACTTGTTCAGTCTTTTTCTAATTGTATCGTCACAAACTGTAATATTTACCATGCTGAGACTTGGAGAGTCTGAGATGTAGCTCTTGGGTTTTGTTGGGTTTTGTCCATCTGGGGACGCCAGTGGCTAAGGCGGTAGAGCAGGTTGTCCAATGACGACTGTTGGCGGTTCAATTCAAACTCTCGCAGTCATCTGTCATTGTGTCCTTGGGCAAGACACTTAACCCTCCTTGCCTCCAGTGTTTGCATCACTGGTGAATGGATGTGGGTGAACGTTCGGTGATGGTTGAAGAGGCCGTAGGCGCGGACTGGCAGCCACGTTTCCGTCAGCCTGCCGCAGGGCAGCTGTGGCTACACACGTAGCTTACCATCACCAGGTATGAGTGAGCAGTGAATGAATAATGGATACACAATGTAAAGTGCTTTGGGTGCCTTGAAAAGTGCTATATAAATCTAATCCATTATTATGATATTATTATTTAGAGTGAACTTGTTGGGACGCCCACTTCTGGGACATTTGGCAGCTGTTTTGGATATTACTTTCCATAGATGATAGACTCCAAATAGTTTGGAAATGATTTTGTAATATTCCCTAGATTGATGGGCAGCAACAACTGCTTCTCTAAGATCATTGCAGATGTTACTTCCTTGGTGTTTTGTTAAAACACACCTGAAACTGCCAAAACTTTTGCTTTTATAGAGGTGTTCACATTTGCTGATAATCTGATAATCAAGTGCATTTGATTATCAACACCTGGTTTCTGCTTTTATCTCACATTTATATGGAAACAGTAAGTGTGTACTGAGTTTTTACAGCTGCTTCTCCATTTTGGTTGTTTGTGGTTAGTGAAATATAAGATGTGTCATTGTTTATTTGAATTTATATTTACCTCATTGTAAGACCTGAAGAAGACAATGCATTTTTAAATGATGTCCTGATACATAAAATAGCATTTGCTAACAAAAACTTTAAGACGATCTCAGAATATAATATCTAATATCTATCTATGTAATAGCTGAACGATAAAGGGAACATAAACCGTTATGTAAGTTAGGGGCTAAATACTAGTAATTCTCTGTCCTTTACAATATTTTATTTTTCTGAATTATCTCCAATGATGCTGCACAGATGATGAAAGCAGCGATGATGTGGAAGGTAAGAGCCACTGTGATGGCAGAAGTCAGTTTACATCAAAGTTTACATTCATTTCCACCCCAAGTATCCGAACATGTTATTCAGGAGTTCATCAGCAAGTCATCTTTAAAGAATTCATTTTTAATTTCTTGTCTAGAAAAGCTGCTTCCATTCTCACAGCAGAATCTACTGTTGCTCAAAATACAAGGTTAAAACTGTTGTAAATGTCGAGCTAATGCTCTCCTCCTTTTCTTTGCAGCACCAAGAAGCTATGTGGAGTCTGTGGCGAGGTCGGCGGTGGCCACTGGAGAGCCACCACCTCGAAGCCTTAGCCCTCTGGGAGACACAAAGGGTCAGCAAAGAAGTCTAAGTCCCAGTACCCATACACTGAACCAACCTCTGTCCAGCAGCAGTCCCATCCAAAGCTCACAGGGGTGAGTCAAACACACAGTCCAAGCCCAGATCTTAAAAACCAAGACTGATGCAAGCCTAAAGTTTTAAACAAAAACCTCTGTCTCCTTTTTAACTCCGTCCAAGTTTACAAACTTGTCTAATTTGTGTTTCAGTGATCACCTCTTAGCAGAGAGCAGTGTTAGCACTCCATCCCAACCAACTACTGATTCTGGGTTCCGCTCCCAGGCTACAGAGAGTACCTACCCCACTCCCACCCCATCATATCAAGCCTTGAACACACCCACTTCTTCTTACCTGGATTCTAGCTCTCCAACCCCCTCCTACCTTGGCACTACTACCCCCACGCTGTCCTACCTTGGTCCCAACAGCCTTCTTGGGGGCTATCCGGCCTCAGAGCCCAGCCCACCGCTCTCAGAACCTTCTAAGGCCACACTCGGCCATGGAAGTCTCCATGCCCATTACCAGCCCAACATCCTTAGCTCCAACCACAATCCTGCCCTCCAGCAGCAGTTTAACACTAAGCACGATGGATTGGTCCAGCCGGTTCAGAAATCCCCAGCCAATGGCTTTGAGGTTGGCATGACAGGTCTTAGCGGCAGCCCGGTTCTCAGTCGTCGTCTGTCTCATGGAGCACAGAGCAGCACAGTCCTTAGCAGACAGGCCTCTTTAGGACAGGGGTCTCATCAGAGCCCGGTCCTCAGCAGGCAGCCGTCCTTGGGTCAGCCCATTCAGAGCAGCCCTGTACTCAGCCGACAGCCATCCATCACACACCCACAAGGAAGTCCAGTTCTGGGCCGTCACCCATCTATTTCACAGATGTCCCAGAGAAGCCCTAGTTTAGACCGTCACCCCATGCACAGTGGTTACACTACACCAGATGAAAGACATGGGAACCTGTCAAGACAGAGCAGCTCCTCAGGCTACCAGGGACCACCTACTCCCTCCTTCCCCATCTCACCCGCAGGCTACCAGGATGGAGGGGTGATGGGCGGAGGCTTTAGGCAGGGTAGCCCAGCCCCTGGTTTCCAGCCCCAGCTCCCAGAGAAGAGGCGCATGTCGAGTGGTGATAGGCCAAATGGAGCCCTGTCTTACAGCACGCTGAATGGGAAGATAATGTCCCCAATGAGTGGAGGAGGCACTCCAAGCTACTTTCACACCCTCTCTGACTTCTCAAGGTTCAATATGCCTGGTAAGGACATAGATATCAGTAGAGAGCCATGAAAAAAGACAAACATCTATCACTTACTCTGATTTTTATATTTGTTGCAGATGGAAGCCCAGAGAGCAGGTTAAATGTTAAGTTCGTTCAAGACACGTCCAAATTCTGGTACAAGCCAGACATCTCCAGGGAGCAAGGTGGGCTGCTTTAAGACTTGCTTTTGGATGAACCTTTAGGCACTGCAATGATGCTCTCATTTTTTTTTATATTTTGTTTCGTCCTCCTGATAACAGGTGTTTCAGTGTACATGCTAACTAGAACCTACTATGTGATGCTTGAAAGGTGATCTGTAGCAGAATGTAGCTTTGTGAATGAGATCAGGAAGATTAAGAACTGTCTTCGTTTACAAGCTGCTGATTTATCATTACCTTTTCAAAAATGTTATTCCTACACAAGGAACATTGCAGTGAGCAAAGGAGAAGTGGCTTATGTGACAAGGATGTGTTTAATTTCTTTCTTTTTTCCCCCTCTTTAAAAAAAAAACAAACAAAAACAACGAAACTTGTCAAGCATCTTAGCGAGCAGAATGATCGTCTGGCTACCATTATTTCCAAAACAAATTTATTTTACCAAGGGGGGGGGGCTTAATGGATAGAAAGCTTTGTGGATATACAGTAAGGTTCTTTGAATTTGGTTTTCTATTTTCTAATTTGTTTACTGCTGGATTACATGTTAATGATTGGCACAAATGACAGGCAGAATAAAGACGAGTGAGGAGAATAGGGAAGGGAAGAGTAAAGAGAAGAAAAATGAGACAAAGTACAAAAACTAGAAAGCAACAGCAAATCAAAACCCAACAGAAAAATTAAATAACCAGCTGCTACAACTGCGGCCTCTGTAAGACAACAAAGCTGAAGATTATTAGAAGCATTTATAGAACAATAACTAAGAAAAACATGAACAATAACACCAAATCAACACTAGCAATAAACATATTAAAACATAACTGTAGCTATTGGTGATTAAACCTGCCAGACCACGCACTGACTGTATTATTGCCAGTATCTGATGTGAGTTGATGGTTGATTTACAAAGCAATCATTTTGACTTGACATAAAGGACATAAATAAATGCTGCATTGCACTTAGAAAAGGATTTTCTTTGCGTGTCCAAACTTTTGACCTGTATTGCCAATCCTATATTATATCACATTTCCTAATGTCATGTAACATTTTGTTATTTCTCCATGTTTCCCAGGATTCATACAGGTGTCTATAGTTGCTTTTTCTACACTTGTATGTGAAGCTCTTCAGTGGCTACAGATATTTGGATGAATAGGTCAAAAAGAGACTGAACTGGAAACTTAAAACTGCCATCACCTGTTTTCTAGTCCAAACGTCTTGATGTACTTGTTTTGGTTTAGTAAAACTAGCATTTTTCATGTCTTTCTACTGATTTACACTTGGTGTTTCCTTTGTAATGTTTTGTGATGTACATAAACTGCATCTAAAAAGACAGCAATTCGACATGCAGACTGTGTGTGTAAACTGTTAGAAGGTGTTTCATACTTCCAGTACAGATGGCAGATCTGAACTTCAAGCTTGTGTAACTCAAATGAAGAGTTAGAACATAATCACTTAATAAAATACACCAACTCCCACACAATAATGGATATCCATGTAGACTCACATACAAAAGCCTTTCTGTTCTTGTGTGTGATGGTTGAGTTTGGATACAAAGGGCTGCTATTCCTTCTCTCATAGGTCGCATTGGATTATATCATTTAAAACACATGCACATGCTCGACTGCAATGACATCAGACACAGTTTATACTTAGTGCAATGCGGTTCCAGAGCAAAAACCACACCATATGTAGAGAATTACTGAATATCTGCTGCACTCATCTCATCCATCTTCTTTGCTAAACTGTCACATGTGGACAGGCCGGAGCATTCAAGTGAAGACTCTGAAGATGAAGTGGCTGAAAGAAAGTGTTGAGTTGGAAATAGAAGTCCTAATGAGATACAGACTGACTGACTTGATTGTTTGTTTTTAAACAAGTTTTAAGCTGGGCTTCACTTTTCATTTTTCTTCTGCTCACCTTCAATCTCGCAGGCCTTTTCATGAATTTTTCTCTCAAAAACATCATCATCCCAGTTTAGTTAGCGTAGCGTAGAGATAGGCTAATAGGTAGAAAATTAAGCTAATGATAAGCCATGATGCAAATCATTGTTTAGCCCAAAGTAGGATATTGGACACAAGACAGTCAAATATCAACACTAATGACTGGTTTAAACTAAAATATATAATGTTTTTTAATGGTTCCTAGTCCAGTATTCTGCCTTAAAATGTTCTATGCTGACTTGAATTAGAACTCAATATTAGCTTAACTTTCTGTATTCCCACCTATTAGCCTAGCATCATACAACAGTTATAATAAATCATAAAATTACATTATTTCTTGAATTTGACCAGACTAATGTCAGATTCAAACTAAAATGTGTAACAATAATATCCTCATCAGTCTTATTCAGTCATTTAGACATAAGTCATATTTATACAAACACTCATGATTTCTTTTAAACATCCCACAACATTGGTATCAGAAATATTTTTTTATTATTCATATGAGGCTGGGTAATACATCTAATACTTCTGTAGTACCAAAGATCTTACACAAGTAGAATCTGAGTTTTTTTGGCAAGAGTTCCTGTTAGCATTTAGCATAAACCATTAGCATACCGTAGTTGGGTGAGCTACGATGGTGGATAGGAGCAGTTCAGAGTATGACCTTCTGTTTGTTGATTATGAACTCTGATTTGCTTCTCGCTCATTTTAAAACATTTATAGTAACAAACATAATTGTGAACATGAAAACACGGTCTTTCACTCCTTCACTAACCTGGGTTTACTTTGTCTGCCACCACTTCCTGGTTGATCACTCCTTGTATTCCTGTACAGGATGGACGCCATTATCATACTGACAGTTCAAAGCAGGACTGCAACCTTCATTGCGACTTGTTCACAGAAGTCTAGATCAATGTTTAGTTAAGCTGGATTAAGGCTATTCATGCTGTAGGCAAAATGGCTCATATCCGACGTTTTTGCTCATATTTATTTTATGGTCCTCTGGTCTGATGATATGATTAATGTATCTAGCTATATATGATTCTAATGATTATGTTTCAACACCTGCATATGCTTTAAGTTAACTAGGGTTCAGTTAGTTTTCTGATCTACCTTTTTTTTTTAACAGCTATCAGCTTGCTGAGAGAGAGGGAGCCTGGAGCCTTTGTTATCCGGGACAGTCACTCATTCAGAGGGGCTTACGGTTTAGCTATGAAGGTGGCTTCCCCTCCTCCATCTGTGCATCAGAGCAAAAAAGGTAGGGGTTACATTAATGCAGCTGCATCAAAGCAGCTACAGATGCAGCTAGTTTGTGTTTGATTCCGCTTTTCTCTGTCTTCGATTTAGTCTCAGATGAGGGTGGAGACAGAAGTAAAGTTAATGTTTAAATACCAAAGATGTGAGGCAATGTCTCCGCATTTAACAATCGGACCTTTCTTGCATCGCAGGTGATGTCACCAACGAGCTGGTGAGGCATTTCCTGATAGAGAGCAGCCCTAAAGGGGTGAAACTGAAAGGTTGCCCCAACGAGCCCTACTTCGGTAAGCTACAGTTGCTTGTAAAAGATCTCAAACACGTGCATAGTTTAGTGAGATTATAATGAGTTTAAAAGAAAAGTTAAGCACCACTGCATGTTTCTTTCCAAGTTCTAAACCATGTCATCTGTAATTATAGTATCAGCTGATGCAATCTAACTCATGTTCTTCCTAATTACACTCCAGAGCTGTGTGACGTGTGTGTTTTTGTGTGCATGCACACAACGCTTTCCTCTGCCACATAAAAAAAAAAAAAGAAATTGCTGAGGCGTCTTCTGTGTACTTTTGTCTCACCTTTTTGTTTCTTCAGTATTATTTTGTTAGTTGTGTATTATGCTCCACAAATCAAACCCAAATGTTTTTAAATACTCCCTCAAATTAATTAGTTGAACTTTTATTTAAATGAAGTTGTAAATAACTCCAATTTAAAGTGTGCAAGAAAGCAGAAACTCTACGGTTTTGTTTGTTTGTTTGTTTTTTTAAGGGCCCAGAAAATGTGTTGATTCTAGCAAGCACAGATTTAGCACAATTATATATCACATTATTTTTCAAAATCATACTGGTTTCACTGTATTATTTCTTTCCATGCATGACTGGGTGTTAACTACATTTTCCACTTACTGAGAATTACTGTAGCAGATTTTTCTAAGAATTTTCTATTACATTTTCATGAGAATTGTACATTGACGGTGTCTCTTGCAATCGCATGTAGAAGTAACATCTGAGTTAAGGTCCTCTAGCTTTTTAATTTTTTCTGAGGATGTGGATGCTGCTGATCTTAGCTTCAGACATTCTTGTTACATTAAAGCATGTTTGTGGATAAGGTGGAGCAGCAGCCAGTTGCTCCAGCAACAACTTTTATCTCAACATCATTTCCAGTAAGTAGCTGTTTGGTCCACGTCCAACATCGTAAAACCAGACTATCTTAAGCCAACAGATACATCTTCTTTTTTCTGTCTCATCATGTTCAACTTCAATATCTGGGACAGCTTCACTTTCTGAACTTCCTCCATCCATTTCCACCAATCAGCTGTTATGCTGCAGGTTTAGTGGTGCAGCAGTAAAAACAGGTCCTTCTTCAAACCTGCTGCACCACGTTCCAAGCGTTGTTCAGGCCGTCTAAGGACAAATTCATGTCATTACATAACTAAAAAACTGTTTTCAGTATGATCTGACCATAAAGCACTACTCAAACTATAACATTTACTGTTACAAAAAAATAAAACTATTTAAAAAAATGAAGGTCCTGATTCCCAACTATAAGCTCAATGAGCTAAAAATGTTGATTTTTAACACACAAAAAGTTTTTTTCTTTTATATTTAAGCTGATGAGAATAATTGAACTGAATGGCTATCACAGATCAATGCAATCATTACCAGCTTAAAGCAACCCTAAAGAAGTTTGTGAACCAGAAAAACCAAAGCTTCTGCTTGTTTCAAAGTTGTTATGGATGTTAATGGGCTATGTGGGGTTTAAAACAGGGGTCTGCAACCTTTACAATCCAAAGAGCCATTTTTCCTTTGGCTCAGCTAAATAAAACCTATTTAGAGTCACAAATGTTATGAGACCTTTTGAAAAAAATAACTTAAAGGTGTTGATTAGTCTTGATATATATATTGTTGTCAAGAACCACATTCTCATTTCTATTTCTAGTTTTTAAAGTAAAGAAAAACATAAAACTTTTGGGAAAAAATGGATAGACAGACTTTCTTTTATGGGATTCAGATATTCGTAAAAAAAACATCTTAAGAAGAAAAAATAAATAACTAAAAAAAAACAAAGTTTCCAACCTAATGACAAGAAAAACAGATAAAAAACTACTACTGTTACTGTAAGTGTTATGTTGTCGAAATTCAAAGCTTTTTTTTTTTTTTTAAAAAGAAAAATGGTCAAAACCTGCATTTGTTATTATATCTATATTTAAAAACATTAGTTTTCAAATTAGCTTAAACAGTAGAATTTTTAACTGTGTATTAAGAGCTATTGTGGAAGGTCCAGAGAGCAGATGGCAACTGGAAATAACACATTTCAAAAGCAGCATTTTCATCCCTGTTCTGTTATTTATCGGAGACTGAAACGTAATAAAAACCTTACTGTTACTTCTCTGCCTCACAGATGAAGCCTCGGTCAGCCACTAACATGTCAATAAGCTCCTCTCATGCCAAAAACTTTGGTCAGTTTTGACCAGTCAACTTTGCCAATTTAATACAAGCTACGTTATGTTGCACATGTAGTGATTTCACACATTTACCACATTCAGCGAGTAAAGTAAATAACATAAAGCACTAAGAAAAGCTGGAAGTGTTTTTTTTGTGTGTGTGTGTGTGTGTGTGTTTTTTGGTCACAGATGTCATATGTAGTCTTAATATTGTTAGGGCTAGTCTCTCCTCATTTTTGGTATTGTGTTCCATCTGGGATTTGTTTTTCCATCCTAGCTGTCAGTGCTCAGTGAATATGATCATCCTGCAAGGCGATGCTTTGGGCTAAATGAACAGATTGACTTCCCAGCAGGTTTAAATAATAATGAGTTGGGGTAAAATATTTACACACTTATATGCAGAATCAAGATGTTCATTTCTGGAGAGACCAACACTAAAGCTAACTTTCCAGCAAATGCTCTTANATGAGTTGGGGTAAAATATTTACACACTTTCTGGAGAGACCAACACTCATATGCAGCATTACAAATAAAAGCTAACTTTCCAGCAAATGCTCTTCCTGACTGGAAAGAAGTGTGTGAAATGTACAATGAGCTCTAAAATGGAGGGTCTGTAGGNAATGTACAATGAGCTCTAAAATGGAGGGTAGAAGCAAAGCAGGGAATGAGTGATAATAAATGTTACAATGCTTGTATAAATGTTTGCTGTTATTTTGTTTGTGTTTGTCAGGTTGTCTGTCTGCTCTGGTATACCAACATGCCATCACACCATTGGCCCTCCCCTGCAAACTCCTCATCCCCACCACAGGTCTGTGTTTGATAAGTGTTGCTGTTGTTTCTGAGGAGGTTTCTACGTAACTCATTTTGAATTAATAACATCAATTTTCTCTGTAGATCTCATAGAGGAAGCGCCTGAGGTCACGCCAACAAATCCACTGGCTGAAAGGCTGAAACAAGGAGCAGGTAAAACCTCAACTCATCCTCTCTGACTCAAGGCCAGTCCTCTCATGTCCTGATCCCTTCACCAACATTTGATGTTGAAATTTTTAGGAATCAATGACAAAATTATTACTGTGTCCCAATTGTCCTGATTCCCTCATTCTGACACCCTGACGTCTTTGTTATCCCAGTGCAGAGGGCCCCTGCTGATTCTCAGGGTAAAGCCAGTGAGCATTTACATCTGGAATGTGCAATCCTACATGTTTGTCTGTGTATGTTGTTACCTGCACACCTGACGTATTGAACCGCCTTATTTTAATGGCAGCGTCTCCTCAATAACTACAGAATGTTCTATGTGGAATGATCTGTCTGATTCTCCTGTTTAACCCGGCTTTGTTCCAGAAAGCATGCCTGCTAATAAGAAGAAGTCAGTGTCATTGCATGGACAGGATCGTTGATGATTGTGTATGACGCATCACACCCAACTCGGGTTTCTGTTTTCTTCCCAGCATGCAACGTTCTCTACATCAACTCAGTGGAGATGGAGTCCCTGACGGGCCCTCAGGCTGTTGCCAAGGCCATATCTGAGACACTGGCTGCTGCTTCTCCACCTTCTGCCACCGTCGTGCACTTCAAGGTGTCCTCACAGGGCATCACGCTCACTGACAACCAGAGGAAGTAAGTCTGAGTCCCCCGTTTGGGTCTGGAAGAGACGTTTCAGTGTCTCACAGCGGCGTACGTCAGATCTAGAACTGTTGTTGTTGCAGAGATTTGAGAACCTTTTTAAAAGATTTTTAGGCATACATTTTTATTTTCGGTCTTTTTAGTGAACTGTTGCAAACAATTAAAACAATACATAATTAGTTAGACCCCCTTTATTATGGAAGTGTGGGTCATTAAACTCTGACACGTCGGGGCTCTTACTGTAAAAATGATGCGTGACTACGATGGTATTAACTGGTCATTTTGGCTTCAAAGCATCATAGCTTAAAAAGCAAAGTGACCTGGAGCGCTATATATACAG
>CM047986.1:30609071-30630360 GCA_026261665.1 Melanotaenia duboulayi | reverse complement strand
ATCCATTTTCTATACTGCTTAGTCCAAGTCGGTCGCGGGGAGGCTGGAGCCTATCCCAGCAACTACCAGGTGAGAGGCAGGTACACCGTGGACTGGTCGCCAGTCCATCGCAGTACTAATGAAACTGATTCCTTAAATTAGGTAACAAAACCATCTGACAAACATCCACTATAACGAACTGTCTTCTCAGCCACTGTGTTGTCAAGTAAAGAAAACTCAAAAGTTATTAAGAACTGATCAGACTGAACAGGGTTATGAGGAAAAACTGTTAGTTCTTCACTACTTGTGTCATGTCAGAACAAGATGAAGAGTATGATTATGAGAATGATGAGGTCTGTGGACATTTTGTACAAAGCTAATTGAATAGAGTTAAAAGCAATATTTAAGCTGACATTTTCATTGTTAACAAGATAAACAGGCTCTCATTTTTAAAAATGGACAGTCATACACCATCTGCCAAGTGTATCTTAAAGTTGTGAAACAATAGCAGAAAAATTTCCTCAACATATCATGGTGAAGACTTTGATGACCCAACCATCTACAGCGTATAATATCATCAAAAAGATTTAGAGAATTCGAGAAATCTCTGTGTGCATGGGACAAGGCCCAAGGGTCAAAACTGGATGCTGGTGATCTTGGCGTCCTAACGTCTTGTTTCATTTCCTTCTAGCATCGTTTTTTTTTTCTTTTTATTTTAAGCTACTAGCAACTTTTTATGGTATTATTGGAGACATTTGGAGAGTGTAACGTAGTTTTACTTTTCTCAATTAGGATCCGGTGTTACGCCCCCCCCCCGACTACTTTTATTTTTAAGCCTAGTTGAAGCATCGTAGTTTAAATGTATAAGAATAACATAATAAGCCTGTGTTATAGTTTAAAGTTAAAGATATTAATATTGAGACAGGTNAACATAATAAGCCTGTGTTATAGTTTAAAATTAAAGATATTAATATTGAGACAGGCAAAAGTTTTATTTGACCTTTAATAGTGATTTTAAATTTCTTTGTTTGAAGGCTAATTTAGCCTTGCTAAATACAAATAAAAGGTGAACATCAATTACAGTTTTTATTTCTAAAATGTTATACTGGAGGAGTTCCATAGACTTGGCAAAATCATTTTTAGTTTTACAGATATCTGTTGTGCTCATTTTTGGCAGTTTTTCTGAGGCTTTTATATTGTTTATATTGATTTTGGAATTATATCGTATCAACCAAAATAAAGAAATATATTGTGATAAAAGTTTTCGCCATATTGTCCAGCCCTACTCTATAAAATAATATTGTGTTGTCAGAAACATCTTTCAATTGATGTCTTAATTGTGAAGTTTAAAATGAGACTTTTTGATAAAGTTTAATGGTATTGTGTTTTTTGCTGCTAACTCAGACTAAACCTGCTGAAATGAAATAGGACCAAATAATTAATCAGCTTGAACTTGTTAATCCATGAAAGGAAATCTCCACACCTAAAATATTTCTTATCGGTGGCAGTGCTTTCAAAACCGTGCAGACATCAGGCCTTGTATAATCTTCATCTGCACTTTCATTTGTTTCTTTTGCAGTTAAAATAAAGACATTTTCTTTAACCTAAATTATAGATGAAGGAAATAACTTTGTAAAAGAGTGTGGATATTCCTGAATTCCCTCACTAGTAATAGTTAGAAACTCTTGAGGTTGCTATAAACTAAATAATTATTTTAGAGCTGAACAGATGTCCTACTGTGCCAACCCCACGTGTACTAGTTACCGGGCTCTTAAACTTTCCTATGCTTTGTAAACCCATTAACCAGAAACCGTCTCCAATGCTTCAACCTAAATTTGGTTTTCTGTTCCACCCTACTCCTAATCCACTGTGTGTCCACTCATGTGTCCATACAAACACAACTGATTTACAGACTGACTTTATTGTTTTTTATTTCCTTTGAAAGTTAAACTGGTTGCATTAATTTTTAAATTAATTATTTTTAGCTTTAACTCTTCGTGTTGTTTCCTGTTATTTGTCATGGTTTTGAGCTGGTTGTGACAAACTGGGGTCTCTTCCCAAAAAACCTAATTGATTACATGAGTGGGTTTCGATCGAGGTTGAATGTGGCAGAGGAAATGGCAAAGCTGACTACAGCACAGGGAAAGAAAGATAAAAGCAATGCCAGTTTTCTCCTGGTGACTAGGTCCTGGCTGGTTGATAGTTTATAAGCACAAATATCCAGATATAGAAGTTGTTTTAAGTTTGCTTGTTTAATCAGTGAATAACTAAACCAGGGATCTCAGAGTCTGGTCCCAGAGGGCCGCTGTTCTTCAGGTTTTATATGTTTCCCTGCTGCAACACTTTAATGGGTCATTCAGCTTGTGCAGCTCTCAACATAAAGCTGTTGGAGATTAATTTAATTTGAATCAGGTGTGTTGAAGCAGGGAAAAATCTTAAACCTACAGGACACTGGCCCTTAAGGAACAGAGTTTGAGATCCCATATTGTGCTGCATGTGGTGATCTGTAATAATTAGTATGGTCACTTGGTGTCAGTGTTTCCTTTTCAAACAGAAGTTTGACGTGTATTCACTTTAGGACATTTGGTGCTTTTATCTGCTGCATTAAGCTAAATATTGTCTTTGGTATTCCTCTACCGGACAGTGGAGTTGTGTCTTATTCTGCTGATAGAAGAGCTTTATAAATAAAAAGGTTTTGATTTGGTCAAATAGGGAGAAGCAACCTTGTTTATTTTGCTGAAGGGATCATAAGCAGAACAGTTACTGTAAATGTTTCTGCTGTCTTTTCACTTGAGTGGTCATACAGTATACTTCATACAGTGCCAAACAGTCTCATTCTTCTGTGTTATGTTAATGTACTACAAATCAAGTTCAGCTTTAGTTCATGGAAAAATGTAACATCACCACTGGAAGTGGCTGTCAGGAAGCATTGTGCAGGACAATAATCCTTTCATCTTCTTTACACCATGGGGTAGAGCTCTAAATCTGGAAAATTAGAATTTGTATCTCTTCAGGAGGTCCAGATTACGAGCTGGAGGAGACTCGGATTATATTGGGGGCAGCAGAAAGGTTATATAATCTGTATTTGCTTCTGTCAACTTTGTGATTTGAACATTAAATTTTCTGTCCAATTATGTTGGATTTGTCAAACCAAACACAGTCTTTGACCATCTCATTGCGGAACCCTCACTGTCAGCCGCTCACTTAGCCATTGGTCTGGCTTTGTTTAGTTTGGTTTTAAGCCAGAAGTGTTACATTACCTACCTCCACTCTTGTATGATAGGAGTCATTATGCCTTATAAACAATGACATCACTTACCCAAACAGTATGCTTGAGATTTCTACAACCACAAGTAGCTGAAGTTGCTCAAACATAACTACACCACAGAGTTCAACAAATGACCACTTTTGTTAATGTAACAGGAGTTCCTGCTGGAGACACTACCTTCTCCAGCATTACAGACACATAAGATGGATGTCTGCTTAAAGTAGCTAAGGATCTGGAATGTTAATCACAATTGCAGCCATGTGAAAAAGAAATACACCCTCTTGCAGGTTTTAGGGCATAAGGGCATAAAAATCACCAGCTACTTTGCCAGGTTTTTAAGAGTAGACCAGTAAGAGTGCATTACATCTTAGACTTTCAAGGTTCTGTGAAAAGCTAAGTACATCCCTGCAGCTATTAGAGGATTACAGTAAGAAAGTAAGTAACAGCCAGGTGATGTTGGTCAGCTGGACTTGTTTCAGTTTGCTGCTCTGGAACGTTAACGTGTTTTAATTAGGGATGCCAAAAATAACATGTTAACAGCGTTAACTAATTTATGTAATTAAATTCGTTAAAGTTTTTAATGCAGTTTTAATGCATGTGCAGCATGACAAACCCCATTGAGACGGCATTTCTCTGTTATGACGGCGGTACATGGAGAGGCACAATGGAAGAGATCAGCCGGCTGGTTCTGTGGATGGACCTGAGAATAAACACAGCATTAATGGAGCAACTCATGGAAGGAGGAAAGTAACGGTTCATGGTTCACACTGTCACATATTTACCCCAAAGTATTGTTTTTGTCAAGACCTTCTCTAACACAGTAGCTGGCTGATGGTAGACAGGGTCTAGCACTGACCAGGAAAAGGGGGCACAAATGAGACCGTTTTTTTAGGTCTAGATTTGATTAAATATTGAACCGATTATTACAACTAAAGTGATCATCTAATGTAAAAAAAAACATGAAGAAAAAAGTGTAAAACAAGCAACCAAAGATCTGTTTTATCAACAGGTGTTTACTTTGGGTGATGCTGCTGTAGGACTTTTATCACTGCTTCACAAACACTTACATGCCATTGATGTGTTTTTATCCAGATCATCAGTTTTATCCCAGTTTCTTCATCAATATTGAAATCTGCTGGTTTTAGGACAGATATTATCACTATGGAGACGGTTGGTGAGATGATGATATATGAATTCTGAATTATGATCTATTAGATTTAGAACAACATAGAAGTACATTACATGCAGCATTTATTGACCACTGGACATCTGATGTTTACCCAAGAGAAGGTCAGTTGACAGTAAATTCATGTAGCATCAGCTCTTTCTGTTGATACAATACAGTAAAAACAGTTAAATTACATACATATAGAAAATCACGTTGTACCCTTAAGAGAGCAGTGCAGAAATGGAAAGCTCACACATCTTAATGATCTGATAATGAGCAACACCGTAGGTAGCTCAAAATTCTTCTTTTACAATGTTTTAGACTGATAAGATGATGCAGAAAAAGTAACTTCATACTACTGTTGCTTCTGCATACTGGTTTAGTTTTTATTAGAAAGAAATAACGACCCAGTATGAGGTCATATATCGTTGTTATTATAAGGTTGTATTTCTCTGATTTAAAGACCTGCTGAAACTATTATTTTTCTCTTTTGATGTCCTGACACACCTAAGAATGGAAAGCGTGTTCATCAGTTCCTACATGACCATAAATGCTGAAAGTGACTTTATACTATTCACATTAGAAAAATGGCTTTTTTCAACTTTTCTGATGTAGGACTGTTTGATCTAGGAAGCACAGTCTATATTCTAAAACTGAGAGTTCATGAATCTTTATTTGTAATTCTTAGTTTATTTGCATTGAATGATATTTTTCTTTAATGTGATATTCGCTTTGTTCTGAGAAAATGAGTAAAAGCTGGTTGAGTAACTGGATCAGAGCAACAGGTGTTGTGTATCTCACTAAAGCCTGCTGCCAATTGTCACATGTAGAAATGTGTAATAAGGTGGAGAGAGAAAGAAAGCAGGACTTCCTGGCTCCCATGGAGAAGTCACTTTACACTTTGGCATGCTTCACTGTAGCAGAAGCAAATAA
This sequence comes from Melanotaenia duboulayi, assembly GCA_026261665.1. Taxonomy (NCBI): domain Eukaryota; kingdom Metazoa; phylum Chordata; class Actinopteri; order Atheriniformes; family Melanotaeniidae; genus Melanotaenia; species Melanotaenia duboulayi. Next base: position 30,625,012 of record CM047986.1, on the reverse strand, counting down.
ACTACACAGAATTTGTTGTTTTCTTTGTCAAAGAAAAAAATTAAATGCTGCATCCAGCTAGCATTTATGCTACTAGTTTTTCTTTTAAGCTTGAAAAATACGNAGCATTTATGCTACTAGTTTTTCTTTTAACCTTGAACCTTGAAAAACACATTTAACAAAATCATTTCAATAAAAACAAATTAAAAATGGTGCATGTGCATCATATTCTCTACCTTTTGAGCATGTCTCTGTGTACTTGACATCTCTGCTGCATGTAAAACAGTTGGGTAACAGAAAGGCAGTTCATAGCCAGTGTGCACACATCAGCGTGTGTTCATGTGTGTGTGTTCTCTGGAGTCATGAGTGACTGTCCATCCTGTGACCAGTAAGTGTGACTCACTCCTTTTCCAAATGTTTCCATCTTGGCGCCTTAAAGGCAGTGGAGTCACCATGGGCACAGTAAGGGCCCTCCAGGGCTGCCCACCACATGACCCCAATTCAAAGACTTGGACTGGAAATACAACCTTCAGGATGTTGTTACAAAAGCACCAACACATGACGGACTTGGATTTTTTTCTCAATGTGACTCTTGATGTTTCTGTCTCCTTTCCATAAATAACAAAGGTAAAATTGCTCTCACACACACATCCGATGGCAGTAATGATGCAGTCATGCCATCTAACAGGCTTGAAATGACTTTGGTGAAAGTGATTTCTGTAGAGTTATGCTCATGAGGCCGGTTTTTAAAGCTGCACCAATCAACATCTTTCTATGGAATATAGTGGGGATTTCTTGAGGGTGCTCTTTGCTTTAGGTTTGAAGCCTTTGAATGTCTTATAATCAGTTTAATAATCAGTTTTCTTTTTGTTTTTTAATCTCCTTAGTTAAGTTCTTTTTATGTCAACTTTTATCAATATTTCTTAACTTTCCTTTTCTTAGTAACATCTATAAGCCAGGATTATCCATAAAATTAAAACAATTGAGAACTACAGAGAATAACACTGTTTATGTTGTTGAAATGCAGTGTTCATATGGAAAACATCTTGGTATTTGCATCTACACTAACCTGTCACTTTATCAGGTCCACCTTGCTAGTACCGGTTGGACCCTTTCATCCTTCAGAAATGCTGTAATTCTTTGTGAGATTTAAAAAGGTATTGGAAACCTTCCTCAGAGGTTTTCTCCATGTTGACATGACAGCATCACACAGTTGCTGCAGGTTTGTCGGCTGCATCCATGATGAGAATCTCCCGTTCCACCACATCCCAAAGCTGCTCTACTGGACTGAGATCTGGTGGCTGTGGAGGACGTTGGAGTCCAGTGAACACATCATCATGTTCTAGAAAGCAGGTGGAGATGATCTGAGCTTTGTGACATGGTGCATCATCCTGCTGGATGTAGCATCAGAAGATGTTCCACTGTGGTCATAAAGGGATAGACATGGTCAACAATGATCCTAGAGATGTTTGTCTTTAAAAGAACCCTAGTAGATCAGCAGTTTCTGAAATACAAAGATCAACCTGTCTGGTACTAACAACCATGTCACGGTGAAAGTTACTTAAATCTCTTTTCTTCCTCGTTTTGATGATCAGTTTGAACTTCAGCAAGTCGTGCTGAGCCAATCTGTAAGGACCTCACCCCATAACCTACATGACCCAAAGGATTTGTTACTAATATTTCTGTATCAGACACACCAACAATCTATGAAGTTCTTTGTCCTGATTGGTCAGAGGTCTTCTGTGGTTTGAGGAGGCTCTCAGGCGGTCAGAATGTTGCAGTTGATTGGTGTATAGCAAATCTATTGCTTGCATGATAAATCTGAAAAAAAAAATATATATTTGCTGGTTTTCAGTTGCCCACAAAAGACCACAAAACATAAGACAATAAATGTGGTTTTAATTTGAAATGAACATTAGCTGGGTTTTAATTTGCCTCTGCAGGTCATACCAGCAGCTCTCTCAGAGAGCCCTATATAAGGCCTCAAGTTGACTTCTTTCATTTCTTAAATTCTTTTCAAACTGAGGAAACAGCTGTGAAAAAATACTGCTGTTTTTTAACTGCCTTCTCCTGTTTTTTGGCAATAAATATTTTAAATTTCATACCTGCCAAGATAAAACAAAGGCTGCTCATTATTGACACAAGGATTTAGAGCTTTAAAATGTGCACCATCTGGCCTTTTCCTAATGATGACAAACATCTTGCAACGTGGTACCAAAGCCACCAAGCTACATGTTCTTCCTGTGTTACAACATGTGTGGTGTTGTTTCAGCATGAACAGCAGTCACATGGCAACAGGGTTTAACAGGACACACGAAGTGTTAAGACACACAACCGGAAGCAAGCAGGAAACAACTTGTGCAGCTCAGTGAACATAAACACTGCCTGCTTCTTTCACAGTTTTTACAAACAAAGATGGCTGCCTCCTCTGGGTTGAGAAGAGAGGCATTAAGCTGTACTTAATTAGCACATCTACTGAAAAAATGCAGAGACTAAATGTTCAATATGCTGAATCCATCTGATCTCTGTAATGAGTCACAAAACCTTACTGTTCCCGCCTGTTTCCGTTGTCTGCGTACAGTTGTACAGCAAGCTAATAAAAAGAACCAGCAAGATAAAGGCCCGGGCTTTATTTAATTCACTTATAAGATTAACTTTGGTCTGTTCACTCCACATGGACACAGTTTTGTAAAAAGTGATGCTTGCTTTTAAGAAATGAAGATAACAAATGAGAAAAAGAGTGTATGTGTTGTTAGCCATTTGCAAACTCTTTGCTAACAACACACAGGACAAAGCAGACTTGTTAGCACTTGGAAGTTTTCTGTTTTGGAGAAGCTGCGTGCCTAACTCCTTTAAAACTTTATTCCAAACTAGGCAGCATACAGCATGCACAACAAAGCAGGTACATCTGTAGCTGTTTGATTTTAACATGCTAATTCACTAAACCTCAACAGGTGGAATAAAAATGTGTAGCTTTTGGATGCTTTATGAAAGAAAATGTGGGTCTTCTGGAGGCTTGCTTGTATGTTTGAGTCAATAGTTCCTCTCTTGTGCTTTAAAATGGGGAGAGGAGCTTTATTTGGAAGCTTTGTTGGCTTCATAGGTTTTCCAGCTCATGCCATCTGATCTCATAATCTAAAGCTGAAGGGGAAAACTGAGTCAACAGAGCCAACTTTCTGAAACCCATTTTGCTGACTTGCAGTTGCTGAAGCAAAGCACTCAAAAGAAATCTGACAAAGTCTGATACACTTGTAGATCCATGGCCTCAATGCTGCACCATCTTTTCTAATAATACACATTTAGCTTTGAATAGTTCGAATCAGATAATTTTTTACTGCTATTTCAAATATATTTATTCATTTTCTTTTGTGTATGCCAGGTGTTGCACCAGGCCCTGCCACGGACACACCTGACACGCAGTCAATCCCCGGAATTCTAATCACCCACACCTGCAGTTAATCAGACCCTTGGGCCATATATACTCCAGCTCCACACTCACTCCCCGTCGGACCTCGTCACAGCTCAGCTGGACTTTCCTGGCTTCCCGGTCTGACTCACCTGGCTGATCCTTGGACTCCAGTGTTTGCTCCAGTCATAAGCTCCTCTGTCAAGATTCACTCTTGTAATAAATCCTTGTTCAATCCTGATCTGTCTGAGAGGTCCTTCGTAACACCAGCTAAATCTAAGTTGTGACAGAACACTTAGCTATTGTTCAAATACCAAATTACAATAAGTTTTAAATGAATAAAAGAAAGCTAGAAAAGTTTAGATGAAATACATACATGAGTTCCGTTCCACATATAGGTATTTTGTTGTCTCTTTCTTTGATATATTTTGATTACAGCATTGTGCTTGCTAAGCTAATAGCAGAACTTTACCCGAAACAATTCCTTCTATTATGTATGCCACTTTTTGAAGTGATAGATTGTGAGACGTCTCTGATACACATGGCTGCTGTTGGACTCTGAACCTTGCGTGCTACAATCTTAATCCTAAAATAAAATGACCCTTCACGAAGCAAGGAGATTTTATCCTAAAGAAGTAGATAATAAGTTTGAATAGTAAAAAAATGAAAATCTTTTAAAGAAGTTACTTTATTTCTGTTTCATTGCCGCTAAATTTGTTTGTATTTAAAGAATTAGTCCCCTGATGTGCAGCATGGCTTACCAAACAGAAAACCCTGTAACATCACCCATGTATGTATGTGCTGTTGAATATATTAATATGTTAATTCATCACAGAGTTTAAAGGTTTAAAGGACTTCTTCCAACAATCAGCCTGATGTGTTACCCTAGACCTCATTGTTTTTTGTGTCTCCATCAGCAGAAAGCCTATACTCATCACCTGATCCCTAACCCCCCAGCCCCAAAGCCAATCAGCACATCCCAGAGCCCTGTGCCAGATGGCCAATAGAGGTCAATGGAGGTTAGTCAGATTGGGGTAGGGGTTGTGGAAGGTTAGGCCGGGTCTCAGAGGTGTTTAGGATTGTTATGACATTCTGTCTACCTGTCAGTATGCAGGTGGACCACTCATGCCCCACACCCTCCTTAAAAGTCAGGATCTCGGTTGTGGGTCAACAAGCCAAGATGGAGGAATTCAGTGGTCATTCAAGGCCAAGCCCTAAAAATGTGTCGGGCTTACTCAGCACCTTTTTGCATCTGCTCTGGAAAAGTGCAGCATTAAGCTGTGCAGGGGGCAATGTCAAAAGTAAACACAAGACAAAAGGATGGAGTGATGAACACAGTAGAGTGTTACCATGACTAGCATGGGCCATAGCACCCCACTGACCTTTCACCGTTTGGCTCATTAATGATTTGTTTTAAGCTGTGGAATTTTCTGATAAGAATAAAAAATAAAATAAAATAAAAAAAAGCCGTTGTTAACTTTGTGAAAACCATTCATATTAAGTTTTCAACTGTTCAACACCTTTAAAATCCTGCAATTTTCAACTAAAATGTTTTTTTTATGGATTAAAGACTTGATGTGGACCAACTATTTTGATTGACTACTTTTATTGGGCCCTTGCTGATGAAAGTAGTGTTTTAGCTGCAGCATCTGCTACTGGAGAACAAATAAATTAAATAAATTTAATTTGTGACTGGTGTGAAATAAGTGTTTCCTGAATCTGCCTGTAGGTATGATTGTAATCTGAAATGGTAAACATCATTTAGATCTCAAGAATCTTTCTAATGGTGAACAAAAGCATAATACATATAAAAGATTAATAGCAGTGGTTTCAACTGAAATTTCTCAATAACTGTTGCATAAAATGTAAACATTTTTACTTGAAGCTTGAAAATCACTCTGGAAAGTGCCTTTGAACATGTTTTGTTGTCTATTAGCTCTTACAAAGTTTTTTCACTTTCCTACATTAAGTGAAAACAACAACAAAAAAATGTAATCTTTTTCCCCCCTCCAGATGTTTCTGATGAAATACCATATTTAGAGAGGGCTACTGGTCACTCAATTTAAAGCCACCTGCTGTTCTCCATGGCTATTGCCATATGAACTGTAGCAAGAAAGCCGTTGGTTTAGAAATGAGACATTAAGCTAGCATAAACATATATTGTAGGCTTGTGAACCTTTTTTAGAAGAAATTGCCAACAAATTGCAGAAGAATTAAAGAATTAACCAAATTTGCCAAATTCTACACAAATTAACCCCGGCAACGAGGCATTAAAGATGTCTTTGAGAATTATGACAGGTCTGAAAATCACAGAAAGAAAAAATGAAACTGGCATGGAGTGACTAGGTTATATTCAAACATGCTACATGAAACAATGATGAAACTAAAAAGCCAGATATGCTGCAGTTTTAACAAAATCTAATGACAGGTTCTCAAACTGCTTTTTGTCCACAGTCCAAAACTTAACACAATGAAGGGTTGAAAACGTACAGTGTTCCTCATCTGTTACCTACATGGACAAAGCTTAGGTTTTGATTCCTCAGCACAGCAGTATCACTACAAGGCGATGGCAAAGGCACTAATCACAGAGAAGATAATGTTGGTTTAGGGCTCATCTTGCACATTTTGAGTCATGATTTTTCACTTTTCTGCAGCTTTTTTATCCGTAACATGAGGTTAAAAATAAATGGCTAGGGATCGAAAAAAAGAATTGTACAAAGTTAAACAGTAACTGACATGGTTATGGCTTGCATGTTTATTTAGAGAATTTATCAGACTTTTCATGATTAGTTTGTGATAAGTAGTTCCTGAAAGGCCTTGCCCAGCCCGTAACTCTACCACTCGTTCATTTTCTACACTGCTTAGTCCAATTCAGAGCTGCGGGGAAGCGGCAGCCTATCCTAGCGAGCAACAGGCGAGAGGCAGGGTACACTCTGCACAGGTAACTCTACCACTTCTCATAAAATCAGATTAGAGTTTTGTAAAGTTGATGCCAAAACACCTGAGCCTCTTTAGAGATTGAGTGTAATTGAGGAATTTGCCCTCTTTGTCACTCAGAGTTCAGGAAAAGAAAACACCAAAGGAGGTGAAAAAGTGAAGGAACGAATGACTAGATATTAGTTTCCGAACTGAAAAGAAAACACTCTTGTCTAGCATGCAAAGCGTCTAGACAGCGATCACCACCCAGTCTAAAACCAGAGTGTGAACCCATGTCCTGCCGTTCCAGCCTGGCATCCATGCTTCTGACTTGTGAGTTTGTCCCTATATATTCTAAATCCATTAAACTGATATGGATCAGAACTTCTCGTTGCCACATTCTCTCCAGTGGCAAAGTATGCTATTGAAGCGTTTAAATCCAAACCTAGGGAACTTCCTGACATTTCGTAAAGTGATGTCAGGCCCGGGTCTGAACTTTATGAATAATTAAACCTGACTGCGACCTGGGGTTCATATTGGAGAGAGGCAGAAGCGGTTCCACATTTGCTGCCTTTTTCTCAAAAACAACTATTAATTCCTCACACTGTAACTTTTATTTCTTGCATTTTATCTTATTTTATTTGAGCTTTTTCTCTTTTTTAATTTATTTTATTCCTTTTAGGTTTGTTTTTAACATACTTTTAATGTTTTCTCTGCACCTGCTTTAATGCTTTTAATGTTTTATTTAAAGCACTTTGAATTGTCTTGTATGAAATGTGCTATACAAATAAACCTGCCTTGTCTTACAACTCGCCTGCATTATGACGAAGCCCATGAGAAGCCGCTTGATTTAATGCACTTGATTTTTTCTTTCATTTAAAACTGTTGTTGGCCCAAATAGGTAAAAACATATCTCAATTCTAAGGGCTATTAAAGCAATGGCATAAATGGATTTGAAGTGGTGGCTTGGGCGGCAGCAGCATACATCCCAAGGTTGGATGTGGGTTTCCGGCTTGCTCCTTCAAGCTTCATTCTGCATCACATGACACTATGGTGAAGTGGTTGACCCAGTGAGATGCTGAACTCTGCTCACCCTGGACTGGAATCCAGTGCGCTGCACATGCTGCACGTGCTGTACGTTCTGAGGATGTTCAAAGGAGTGAAAGGTCACAACTGTTATTTTAAGGATTTTAGGATTACGTTCCGTTGAAGGTTGAGCAACACTGATTCTGAGTCAAGAGTTTTTCATTTGGGAGACTAAAGCTACACCATCACAGTCTACCAGGCAAGCAATGCTACGAAGTTACATTCCTATTCATTAAATGCTATCTTGATTAGAGGAAACTAATTAGTTGATGTAGTCATGATGTTAGCATTTCTTTTAACATTTAAAATGAGGCTAATTAAAATAAATTAGATTAGATTAGATTAGATCAGACTTTATTATCTCACAGTGGAGAAATTCACTTGTTACAGCAGCTCTTGTTATAGATAAGGTGCAGAAAGACAGAGTAAGGTGAACATGCATCACTATATATACACAGACTATAATAGATCAATATGTAGAATCACTGATCATCTTACGTCTTCTAATTAGATAAATCTATTCTGAGATGACAACACGCAACATGTGTTGTCATCATTTATTTAATAAAAACGTCCAAATAAAAGTCAAATATAGAAGCAACACATAAACGTACATCCTCCTCATGATTCTGTAGCTCATAGAACCATTTAAACAGCAATAACTAACAGTCACATTATCAGCCTGTCACATCATTGTGGAGGGATTTTGATCCACTCTTTGTGAATAATTAAGTTTGCACTAATTTCTGCACAGCCCTGAAGGTGCCACCACCTGAAGCATTTCAATTCGGTTGAGGTCTGGACTTTGTTTATTTTCTTTTTCAGTCATTTCTTGGTTTGCTTTTGGGATCATTGTTTAGTGATCACCATTTCGTAATCAATTTTAAGCTTTTTAAAATGACCTCATATTTGACTCTAGAACACTTTGGTGTTCACACCTGACTCAGTGACTGAGTCTAGAATACAGCACCGACAGCCGGTATGAGATTTTTCTGTGATATGCTGTGTTTGGTTTTCTCCAAAGGACAATGGGACTCATTCACCAACCATTCTTATGAAAAAAAATGTTCTTAAATCCTACTTCTTTTTTTTTTAAATTGTGGCATTCACCAAAATCTTCGTATCTTGGAAATCCTACGNAAATCTTCGTATCTTGGATTTGTTGTTGGCTAAAAACAAATCCTACTAATACTCAAGAAGGACTCTTACGAACATATAAATGTCAACACGGAGAAAAAAAAAGGATTTGTGTTGTTTTCTGTTGTTCTGTTCATTAAATTCAATGATAAAACTATAGTAATGANATTTGTGTTGTTTTCTGTTGTTCTGTTCACTAAATTCAATGATAAAACTATAGTAATGTTTTTGTTCAATTTTTAAATAACTTTTGGTAAAGTACAAAGCAGTTTGGTATTTAAGATGAGTACCAATACTGCAGATCTACTTGTCTACTTTTCATCCATTTAATTAATTCAAGAACAAGTCGCAGTCAAGTCTGCAGGCTGCTGACCAAGTTTAGGAGTAATTAATCATCTGTATATAAAGCTGTTTCTATAGTATGTGTAACTCATCATATGATTATTTATGATCAAATAGACACTTTATTTATTTATTTATTATAACAAATTAGGAAAATCCAGCTTCATTGCACTACTTTATTAATATGTTCTTTATGTATTCATCATTTTGTCATTCAGTCTGTTTCTCTTCTGTCTTTTTGAACATAGCACATAACACATTTTTTGGGCGTTTATCTATGAAAGTAGAAACAGCTGGTCCGTTCTTTCAACGAACTAAGAGGAAAGTTACAAACACTTCTGTGGTGTGTGAACATGTTCATGAATCAAACGGAGGGTTTTCATGAAAAACTTCTCAAGTACAACTTAAAAACAAATTTCAGAAGATTCGTAAGAAGATATTGGTCCATTGTTCCAGAAGTCTTGTTCACATTCAGCTTTGCAAACCTAAGCTGTGCTGCCATGTCGCTTTTAGAAAGAAGAGCCTTCCTGCTGCAACTTTTCCAAACAAGCTGTAATGGTTCAGTCTTTTCTAATTTTAGTGCCATGAACTTTATTATCTAACATGCAAACTGAGGCCTGGACTGTCTGAGATGTAGTTCTTGGGTTTTTTCAGTTTCTCTGACATTGCATGGTCTAATCTTGGAGTGAACTTGGTGGGTAATGACCACTTTTGGGAAAATTGACAACTGTCTTGATTTTTTCTATTTGTGGAATCCTTCTCCCCATAAAATGATGAAATCCAAGTAGTTTGGAAATGACCTTATAACCCTAGATTTGATGGGCAGCAACACCAGCTTCTTTAAGATGTCTTTCTTCCTTGCCGCTGTGTTAATATACATTTGAATGTTGCAAAACTTCAAACTACCAAAACATCTGGTTTCACAGTTTCTGCATTTTGACTTAGACAGTATTATGTAAAATGAGTTGCTCTACACTCAAGCTTGAACAGTGTGTATATACTTTTTAGACCTGTTAGGACCAGATGTTTTTTTTTTATTTGTCCTCATAAAAAATCTCAGAATTGAAAGTAAGTGTACTTTCTTTAATATGTGGTTATGTATACAGTATAGCTGAGATGGACAGAGGTTGTCATGTTACATATTATTTCCTAACAATCCCTGCGGCAGAGGAAGGGCCCTGCGATGAGCCCTCTGGGGCACCATGATTCACTGGATCACCATCGGCTCACTGATGAGAAATGAAAACAATGAAACCCAACATTGACAGACACAAAATAAGTGCAAGCTTGTGTGTGTGTATGAGTGTGCGATTGTGAGTACGGTTGCTCACATATGTACGTCACTGATATCTCTGGGAAAGTATTCTCTTGCTCTGGCCGGATCTTGGCTGGCAGATGCATGTGCCTGGTGGGACTGCTGGGATGTGTGTATGTGTGGAATAATAGGGGGGTTGTGGAGGGAGTGGACTGGGATTGGGGCAACTGTAAACAATTACTGGTATTGAGTTGTTCCTTCTTTCGCAGTCTGTTTCCTTCGTTTGTGGTGTGCCAGCCATATGTCCATCCATGTCTGTCACCGTTTGTAAGTAAAATCCAGATCTTTACAAAACTACATGAACCGTGATGATGGGACCACATCATTGTTACACCAGTCTGCAAGTTTTAGTTTGAAAACCTGAAGCTCCACCGAGGTCAACAGATGAGACTATCAAATGACTTCTCCCATTTTTCAAGTTGTGCATTTGAAATTCACATCATCACTCAGCACTCAAGAGGCAATATAAAGCTGAAGTAGTCCAACATCTGTGCTCACAGTGTGCACAACAGACACTTAAAGCCCCGAAAAGGCATGTTGATTCAATTCATACAATGACCTCACATAAAAAGGAACACTGATACTGACAAGAAATTTCCTGCACCAAGATTTATCGTTTTACGTAACAGAAAACTCTCCATCACATAGTATGATGGCAATAACCACTCTTCACACCTGTTCTTATGACAACTCCTATGTTAAGCCAGAAGGACTCCATCACTCGCAGTGGAAGCGGGCGTCATTGTCACATTTGCACTTACACTGTGAGAACGGAGACCCTGCCGTGAACCCAAAGCACTTGCTGGCTGGGCTTCGAGCTCCCACTGCAGTAAAGCAGCAACAGATCATGTGAGTGTTTCATTACATTAACAAAGTCTGTGCGGGGGTGGGGGGGTCGTCAAGCTGTGGCACAAACTGGGAAAAGGATGGCAGGGTGGCACATGTAAATGACCTATAAAACTATTACCATAAAAAGGAGCTGAGACAAATCTTGTCAGAGTTGGCAGTGATCACTTGGTTAAAGCAACATTACTGAACTTTGGTAAAGTCTCACTGAGGCGGACGCTAACGATGGCATCCTGTTTCTTCTCTCAACTCTCTCCAGTCATTAAAGTTAGTCNATCCTGTTTCTTCTCTCAACTCTCTCCAGACATTAAAGTTAGTCCAGTGCTGACTCTTGTCTTATCTCTTGCTCCATCCTTTCCTCTCACCCTTTTCCTGGTCAGTGCTCCTGCCTGGCCCCCTCATCAAAGCTTTTCTAGACCTGCCCCTGCTTATAAATCCTTTCTATTCAACCACCTGGTTGTTGGAGGTCCCTGTTCCGATTTGTATTCAGAACCTGTTCATAATTCCCCTTCACCACATTTATGGCTCCTAATAGGTAAACCTGTAACATCTGCACAGGCTAATAAGGAAAATTATAGAAAATAAATGCAAAAAAAAGCTATCTAATTAAGACGGGTTACTGCTTTATGTCAACATCCTGATAGTTTCCTCCTCCTCAGCAGAACTGAACGATAAACAAACAACAATAGGCAGTCTTGTCATGACTCAAGCAACAGGGAGGCAACAGAGAACAGCTGTGCAACGTTTGCACCAAAGTAAAACACAACAAACAAAAAAACAAAGAGAAAAAACAAAAAACAAACAAACAAAAAATAGCTAAAAAGTGCGGGTGTCACACCATGTCAAAAGACCCCCATCCCCTGTCGGTGTGACACCCATGAATATAAGCCAGGGCTATTTAATTCATCCTTCGAAGGCACTGTCCTACAGGATATAGATGTTTCTCTGCTCCAACAAACCTGACTCTGAAGAACGGGCAGCTGTAGCTCAGGAGGCTCTTATGGGTTAATCTGAATCAGGTGAATCAGGCGTTGCAGCAGGAAAACCTGCAGGACAGATGAGCCGAATAGCCCTGATTTAAACAAAACAAACAATAATAAAAAAAAAAAACACAGAAATCTGTACATATACAATAGGAGCAATCATTAAAGGGCATAAGGCCCATTCATGCTCCCCTATGTACGTAAATAGTGATGCCTGTTTTAAACGTCATGCGTTGCCGTCATCATACTTCCATACATATTTTGCGTGGCGCAAAATTGACTAAAAAGCCTCTTGTTTCCACCAAAGTTTACTTTGNGTACATATACAATAGGAGCAATCATTAAAAGGTGTAAGGCCCATTCATGCTCCCTTATGTACGTAAATAGTGATGTCTGTTTTAAACGTCATGTGTCGCCGTCGTCATACTGTACTTCCATGCATATAAACCAAAGTTTACTTCAGTGCCGGACTAACCTACTCCACCTCTGTAGAATAGTGAACTATCCTGCTTTCACAGAATAGTGGAAACCTATCCTACCATCCTACCATCATTACCATTATTTACCATGTCTCACTATCCTATTTTAATAGGATAGTGAGACAAGGACGGCAAATAGGAGTTTGATGTTAAAACTTCTCACCGTGTGATTTGGGTGCTGCTCCACTGGCAGACATCATTTCTGGATGTCAGTGGTGTCTGAGTGGAGTCCCTTTACCATCCCCTCCTGGGTTAAGGCTGACCTAGGGGCTGAACATGTCAGGATGATCAATCACGGGTTAGTCCTCTGATCAGTCACTCAAGACATCCTGCCAGACAACACCAAGATAGTAGTGGAAATTTTATTATCAAAGATTAAACACAAGTGAGAATCAAACAAAGTACTTTTATTAAGAGCTGAACAGCAATGAGCGTCACACAGTCAAGCAGCTTTGGCTGAGCGAGTCTAAAGAGATACACACAGGCTTGGTTAATATAGACTCGCATAACATGAAAGCATCAAGGTTACAGATGCAAGTCCTTCAGTACACTGTCTTTAGAACCTGTGCAAACTGGTTTTAACACAATTCTTCTCTCCTCTCCTTGGATGAGTTACAGAGTTTGTGAAGGACACAGATAAAAAGTGTTAACAGTGGTGTGATAAGAAAGAGAAGCTCATTACCAAATATAGTTTGCAGGGTACAACTTGTTCTACTCAGTGAAAAGTACAAGGCCATACATTTTAATACAGAGTGCAAGATTACAAGTCTCATCTAAATATCACACAAGCATAAGAGTTATATGTATAATTTTCCAATACAGTTGCCATGGTTGTTAAATGGTAAGGGACTTGTACTTAAATAGCGCTTTCCCGGTCAGCTTGACCACTCAAAGGGCTTTACACTGTCACATTTACCCATTGTCACACACACACATTCATAACCTGATAGGCATATTGGAATGCAAAGTCCTGCCCAAGGTTACTTAGCTATGTAGTCAGGGGATGCCTGGAATCGATCTATGCCTCCCCATAGATCTGTGGGTATATCTCTGTATACGTCCTCCAACAGTCCAAAAACATGCATGTTAGGTTGATAAGTCTATAGTACACCCACTATCATCTGTTAAATTTAGTTTCTATTTTTTACGTTTCAGAAAGAAAATTATTTTATTAATAAGTTTAAATGATACATTATTTTATGTTAAATAAATAAATTGGCTGTTTAAAAATAATCTCCACAGGGCTTCTTTTACAAGCAAACTGAGCAGATGAAGTTTCACCTGCATCTGGTTTTTCATTCAGGGCTACAACTGTCACAAATGACTCCAGAGGCAGGTGGTTGTGTGAGCCCCGTCTGAGTTACACATGACAGACTCAGCAGACGGCCCGAACTGACCGCCTGTGCACCAAACCACACACACCAGCTTTTGTGTTGAAACATACATGTGTGACACTGGCACTGCAACGCTATCCTGGGGGGTTGAAGGGTCAGGGGGCTTCTGGGGAGACTGGAAAGGAGCAGAGGTGAGAACCTTTGACCTAACTCATTTTCTGTGGACTCAGTGTCACAACCGCAGCTGCAGCCTCCAGCAGGTGTGGCGACTCATTTGCAGCTCGGAACGTTGCTGAGGTGCTGAGATGTAGAACGTGTTGCAAGCTCTGTTTGCTCCAAAACACCAGAGTTGACTATTTGAAATTAAAATAAACCTTGGTAACTGAATACTTCCATCTGCTGGGATTTTGTATGAAACATGTTTTGCATTTAATCATTAATGTGTTCATTTGTAATGGAACTTCCCTAGAAAAATATACTTTATTACACATGGGACAGGGTTTCCTGTGACGGACATATATGCACAGAAGTTATGACATCCACATATTGGAGTTTAATATGGCATTTATACTCTGAGCAGCATCTGAGCACAACATGTGGCTCCAATCGTGGATAGGCCCAATTTGTACAACTAAATACGCCTATCAACCACTAAGTAACACTGGAAAAGAACCACAGCAACACACACAAGCATATATTACATACCACATAGAAGGAAAAAAAAGATTGTAAATAGATTTCTACTTCTGTAGACTGTTCAGCTGTAGACCCACTGGGTTTTAGCCTCTGAGGATGACCAAATACTGGAACCCAATCAGGTAACACACAGGCATCAGCCTCACAACACCCATAATTAAAAGAATGGCTCATATTGAAGCATCCACTCCGAGTGCCACACTGGCCACTGGTGGGAGAATCCACCTCCACAGTGGGTCTTGTCAGGGCTAGAAGAAAACTCCAAACAGTGAATTTTCTGTTTAAATGTGTATGCTTTCAAAATATTTAGGCACACAGTGTGTGTGCTAGTGTACACAGATTTTACATACAAGTGGCCAGCATGTTCATTAGTGTAACCCAGCCTTGGCCATGCGGTGTGTGTGTATGTGTTTGTGTTAACGAGTGGCAGATGGGTGTGCAGGGTGCCAAGCTGTGAGCGGAGTTGCAGTCCTGGGCTCCGGCCTCCCAGCGCAGCAGCCTGGCAGGCAGCTCTGGCTCTTGGCTGACCTCTGCCTCCACCGGGCCGCCCTCACTCACTCACCTCATTAGCTTGACAGGAGCGACCAAACAAACTAAGGGCATCATGGAGCTCACAGCGCTTCCATGGGAACTTCTTCGTTTTCTTCTTCTTTCCTTAAATCCTTTCTCTGCTCATTTCTCTTTTTTAGACATTTCAGTTTATGTGCTTCTTACAAACACACACCCACATATAAACACTGGCCTCTACTTTAGAGCAAACTTGGGCTTCCATTTCATTTTTGTGATGCATGTGCAGGAATATGGACATATCTTAGTGCATTCAGGTTTGGGATTTGAGGTCAGGTAGATGGTGAATCATGCAATATTTGATCACCAGAATCAAAGTCTTTCCCAAACAAAATCAACCCATCATGCATCACTGTGTTTAATTATTTAGAGCAAAAACTGTTGTGCCTGGTTACCAGTGAGGGAGACCTTTATGGAAGAATAGTTCTGCATGAATATGACTTTAAGTTTGATCATTTCTTTTTTGATGTCACTAGTAGTGCCAAATTCATGCCAAACAGGGACAAACAAGAAAAATGGCCAAAGCATATTCGTAAGTTCATATAAAACAATGGCAGCAGAAGCAGTAGAAAAAATGCCTTGTTAACTCTCATGTGACCAAGTAATAGTTTAATTTATTTCATGCTACATCAATCTGAACCTGGTTTGTGGACTGAAAACCACTGTGATGTGATTGTGTAGCTGTGAGGATTTCCAAGTTTCATCATTGAGATCACAGTTTAACTCAACTTTCCATCACACTGAAAACCAGTGCCTAAGCAGCTGTCAATCACTTCAGCTGCTGTCCATGTTGTTTCATGGTGATTGAGTGCAAACTTAATTTCACTGAGTCATATCATGGTCATATCAGCTGAA
>CM047986.1:30505297-30517333 GCA_026261665.1 Melanotaenia duboulayi | reverse complement strand
AGGAGACAGTGGGAAAAACATAAAGCTGCGGTTGTCACAGATAATTTCAGCCCCAAGTTAACAAAGCCATGATGTTAATGTTAGCCCTACCCACCATGTTTGATGGGCGAGAGTGACAGATAAAAATAATTGATGATGCTCTGCAGCGTGGGGATCATGAAATACTTAAATAGTGAAATAATAATGTGGTTTTACATAAAATGTAATGTTTTGAATCAATTAATTATTTATTCAAATATTTATCCACTTTTATAAATTGACACATTTAATTATTAAATGCTGTATTTAGATAATTTATTTGGCATTGTCCTCCATCTATAGGCAAGTGATGAGGTAAAACCACGGGTCCCTGAAAGGGACAAACAACAGCTCATGCTCACTGCTAAGGTCAATTTAGAATGACCACTTAACCTAACATCCATGTTTTGTGTGTGGGAGGAAGCCAGAGTTTCTGGAGAGAACCCGCGCATGCACAGGGAGAACATGCAAACACCACACAGGAAGACCCCAGCTGAGGTCCCAACCAAAAATCTTATTGGTGTAAGAAGATGGTGCTACCCTCAACACCACAGTGCAGCCCATAAGAGTAGCTGTCCAAAACAGAAAGGTTTAACTGTACTTTTTTTGAGTGTATCTGACAAGTAAATGAGTTTAGAAATTTAAAGAAAGTATTAAATGACCATTAGGAATGCAAAAAGAATGCTTCATCAAAGGAATCATAGAATTAAGTCAGATCTTGGGCTTTATTACTGCAATATTTTTGTTTTACATTTATCAGTTTATTGCAGGAAAATGAAGATAAATCAAACTTTAAGTTGCAAACATTAATTAACTTTTAATGTAAGAAGAAAGCTGATTGTGTCCATGTTCATTTGCTCTGCAGGGCACCCTGCTGGCTTGCTGTTTATTGTGGTGATTGAACATTTTTCTTGTCCAACATGACATTTGCAGTTTTTATGAGACTGCCTTGAAACCATATTAAGGAATGTGTATTCCTAGAAATGCAATTTACTTGAAACCCACAGGGGACCCTCCCACAAGCTTAACTATTTGGTCTGGGACCACAGCGAGATATGTGTTTGGAAGAATTATAGAGCCCACATACGGACTGACAGCAAGACACAAAGTGGGCCTTATATGGGCTGCTGGAGATGCTCACATCCAGAAAGTGTGGTCAGGCTCAAGGAGATGTGAGTAGAGATACAAACATACTGTATACAAACTTACATGTCACCCAGAATATGATATCAGATATTTAATGATTGCTGAGCTAAGCCTCATCCCCTCCCTACCCCAGCTTTTGAAAAGTCTGCTCTGTCCCCACAAGAAATGTAGCACAATGATATTGATGATGATGACACACATGATGATAATTAACAGGAGGAAGGGGGAAGTATGCGAGAATGAAGTTGGACATTTAAGTCTTTCCTTCCAAATGGAGTATTGGCTATGAACGTGTTGGGTTTGGATGGGGGTGGGGGGATTCAAAGTAATTGTCACCTTTTCCAGTTGACTGCGGTCCATCTTAAACTCCACAGCTGGACACATGCATGGGCCTTCCCATCAGCCTGCAGCTGGGCTTGTTAGCCAATCAGGCACCTGCATGATTACCAACAGCTGTACACATAAAATGCAGGATGGGGTGCGGAGGAGGAGCTGCAAAGCCTCTGTATAGCCGGATGGAGGGATGTATCATGAACTGAAAGTTTGCAATGAAATGACTCAGAGAAAAGTAGACACACGAGTAAAACAGACATCAAAACAAAGAAGGGGATAAAAAATAAATAAAAATTCTACTGCTTTATGTTAAACTTCACAACAATTATATTTTTTCCTTGCAGATGTCTTTAATAGCCATGTTGTGGGATAACTATGTGAGGTCACACGTTCAAGGGGTGAGGACCTCTCAATATGAAACACATGCATTTGCTGTTTGGGTGTCATGAGTTTTCACTTCAGTAAATAAATTGGTGACGATGACCTGAGCTGTGTTCGAGGACATTCAGACATTCTGCCCTGCTTTGAAGCTCATACTTTTTAGAACTGCACAAGAGTCACGGGTGCCTTTTATGAGTGAAAATGACACTTTGGGTGAACATTTAAAAAGGTAGTAGAGATCTTAATTCATTGCCTTGGAAATAGAAAACTCCTGAACTCTGGGTAGCCAGAAGAAGCTAATTGCTTTTGCCATCCTCAGACAGATCTCAAACAAAAAGGAAGTAAAAATGTCTGAGTCTCCATGTTTGTCCTCTTGTAAACTTTTTTCTTGCAGAACATAGAAAACATAAGTCTGCTCTGCTTTAAAGTTTTTGACAAGCTCGATGACACTTCTTTCAGTTGTTAGACCTACACCCTCACCTCTCAACGGATTGAGCCTTCTTGATTGGGCTTCCTATGCTTGGCTCTGAAATCCACTGCGGTTATGAGCACATTCATCACTCTTGTCTCAAGGGCTTTAAAGTTTTCCAGCAGAGAGAGAATCTGGGCAGTCCAAGTTTTTTTGTTTATTTATTTTTTTTATTAAATCAGTTTAATATTTTAGAGAATTTTCTAAATCTTTTTTTGTGTTTGGAATGTAATGCAGTTCTTCCTTCTTTTAGGCTGCATTCTGGTCTGAAGCATTTCCAACTTACCAGGACTGCAAACTACTTCTTAACCCATATGATGGTAGGATTCATGGCAGGATTGTCGTTTTATCCTGCTTTCACATTTACACCCATCAGGTCCACCTGTTCAGCTGCGTGTTAACACAGGTATCTAACCAGACGCCAGCAGCTCAACACATCTAGTCATTTAAAAATGGTGAAGATGATTTGCTGAAGTTCAGACTGAGCATCAGAATGAGGAAGAAAGGAGAATTAAGTGACTTTGAACGTGGTAAGGTTGTTGGCCTGACTATATCAGAATCTGCTGATCTACTGGGATTTTCACACACAACCATCTCCAGGGTTTACAGAGAATGGCCTGCAAAAGAGAAAATATCCAGCAAGCAGCAGTTGTCTGGACCAGAATGTCTTGTTAATGTCAGAGCTCAGAGGAGAATGAGCAGACTGGTTGGAGGTGACAGAAAGACAACAGGACGTTAGATAAGCACTGGTTCCAACCAAGGTCTGCAGAACAGCATCTCTGAACACACAACTCGTCCAACCTTGAAGCAGATGGACTACAGCAGCAGAAGACACACCGGGTGCCTCCTGTCAGCTAAGAACAGGAAACTGAGGCTACAATTCACACACACTCACCAACACTGGACAATAGAAGATGGAGAAACGTTGCTGGTCTGATGAGTCTCCAGCCTTAGTTAACAGAAATACTCAGGTATTGATTGTGCACTGGAATGTAATAACAAATATTCCAGTTCAATCAAATCATCCAAAATAACTCAAATTCTGTTTCAATCACATCCCAGCTAGATCAAATTATAATCCAAAAAAATGCAATTAATGAATTCCAATTAGTCATTAAAGTACTTAAACATGTAAATTTGTCAAAATTTGTATTACAAAGGAAACTTATGGATCTGAATGGAATATATCTCTAAAAATCTGAACATGGCACAGAAAGTGAATTGACCAACAGCAGTCAACGACTTCAACATTTTTTTTTTTAGCACCAGACTCTAAAACTTCTTGTCCTGTGTATTTCGAGTCTTCAACAGGGTCTAGGATACAGGTTAGATTATACAAATGAAGTCTGTGGAATTGTGAAACCTCTCTCATTGATTGTAAAGGCTGATCCCAAAGCAGTCAAACCAGGAATTCAGCTCTCGGTAAAATGAGTATGTCAGACTCTGGAGGGCAAAAACTGTGACATAACATGGCATGGAATAACTAACAAACTGACATAGCAAATAGAAGGCAATGAACTGGCAGGAGGAACTGCTCGATCACATGCCGAGCATGTGACACGGAAATGTTGAGATCATTGTTTCTGAACATTGATTCAGCATGTCAAAAGCCACGTGACCATACCAACCGAGGCCTCTTTACGTCAGTGCATATTGAGCATCACGCAGGAACGTGGAGGGGCCAGGCTTGTCAATGTCAGTGGGCCGGTTGTTCACACGTAATCCTAGCGGATTTCGGTTATCGGATGGGATCAAATCTTGAAAATGCGTTGTTTCCAAACGGAAATCCAGATCCCGAAATCCACTTATATCACGTAATCCAATCCCTTTTGTTATCCAGCTAAAACCCTCAGTTTGGATTGTTCAAAACTTTTGAGTAAAAACCGGATTATCTTGATCCCAACAAAGGGCAGGATTACAAAGCGGATTTTAGAAAGAAGCTGCGGTACAACACAACAGCTGATCAAACAATAGAACTCTTTATTCGATAAATATGCTTATATTTGTATTTTTCACCTGACTTTACAGTTACCTGCCATTACAGTGATAAAGTAGTTAACATAGGGACAGGCTCATTTTAAGTCTTTCAGCGTAGTAAAATAAAACGGTAAAAAAGCACAATGTAAAAATAAAAACATGACATTATCACATCCCCACGAAATAAACGGCCAAACAGATCCAAACACTAATATAATATTCAATTTTCCTGTTATTCATCACTGCATAATCAGAGGAGAACCTGGCAAAAAATGAAATTTCTAACGATTGCATCCCTCACTACATGTTCTGCCCGTCCCTCATTCTGACAGAATGACAGAGGTTGGTCCGGTACTTCCACCYGGGGCGTCATTACCTTTGTCACAGAGAGGGAGATTCTGCCTGGTCGCAATGTTATGCAGGACAGTACATACATGTATTATGTTACATGGTCCCAGTGGTTCCACTCGCAAAGCAAGCAAACCATCTCTTCTACCTGCTGTTCTTCATATGGGCAGCAGGGAGCACTGATCTACATGCTGGAAATCCAGATGACGTGATCCTGAAAAACAGGATTTTGGATCAGGGTGATCCAATCTTATTGTGCTTTGAACAACCGGGATAAAAGTAATCCTGTAAAATAATGGATTACAAAATCCAGATAGCTTTAATCTGGATTAAATTTTTTGAACAACCGGCCCAGTGATTTAAGCGTTTGGAACCCTTTTAGGAGATCCTGGGTTTTTGAGGGGAGGAGATTCTGCTAGCGATTATGTGACATTACAGTTTACAAAACAAATTTAGGAAAAAGCATCACATCAGCTTACATTGGATCACATTTAGCTTTTAGAGATAGAGAAACAAATGTCTGCACAAGACACCGTTGCCAGGGTAACTGCTGAACGAGCTCAGAGTATGAGAACTGAGTGGGTGGTGCCTTAATCGCCACAGGTAGACTTTATTTCCTCTTTTATGTGGCGAGCGCAAGGCAATTTCGTTTGTTCAACCCCCCCACCCAAAAATATGACATTGCCAACTGGAAGACCATCCAGTAAAACACAAAAATTAAAGACTCTAAGCACATGGACAGATGGATTCACTAAACAAAACCATATTATTAAAAGCAAATAAAATGCAAACAAAGGTTAAAACGAAATTAAACTGACAATGCAATCCTGAAAGCCCCCCCCCCCAAAACAGGCTGCATCTCCAAGTGAAAACTTGTCCACTACACCTGGGTACTAGAGGGTTTAACAGTCAGCATACAGGTGGGCAAGGCCCACTTGACTGTGTGGAACAAAACAGCAGCGTGTCCTTTAGTGCCGACGTGTGACGCACACACAGAGATCCAAGTTACAATCTATTCAATGGCCTTAGAATCACTTTGTGGGACAACAATCTTATCCATACATGGGGTTTCCACAGGAGGAGAAACTGAGCAGCCGATACGGGATACAACAAGAACGCATTTGCAACCCACTCTTCAGTTCCATTAGCCACCCAACAGCTCAGCGACTGACCCACAAACAGTGAAGCCCTCCCTGCTGCCGATGAAGGCAACCTGACTGCAGTAAGCAGCTGCCCACCATGCTGCAAAGAGATTAAAACCCACATTAATGTCTAAAGACAGCTAAAACCTGACAGGAAAACAAACCAGCACAATACTTAAAGTACATTCAGCTGAACTGCTCCACCACCTCCACCATGACAGCTAGAGGTCTGTCAGGGCCACCCAGTATGAGGGAATGCACACTGATTAGCAAGCTCCTGTCAAATATACTGGCCTTCAGCTCCGCCCCCAGTCAACACTGATAGATTTCACCTGGGATGTGCAATTTAGGGAGAAGAGGGGATAAGGTGAATTTTTTTTCCCACCATGTATATATATATATATATATCTATCTATATATATATAGATAGATATATATATCATACACAGTAGGAAAGTAAATGAACAATAAGAACAGGTGAACTAACAAGCAGAAACCAAAAAAAAAAAAAAAACATGACACTGAACATCAAAAACCAAAACCAAAGACATGAACCAAGAACCTTAACCGAGATCATGACATTTGCTAGAACATAACCATCAAATCAAAGCTCCTGATCAGCGCTGTTCCTACTAATTTTCGATTACCAAAGCCAATTTCTCCTCACCTGCTTGAAGCTTAAATGGCAAAGTTCAAATGTCATGTTAAAAATTACATAACTACTAACACAGAGAAACTGAGGGTAAATAGAAAAAGTTTGATAGATAGGAACTACACTGTGGTGCAATGGTTAGCTCTGTCACCTGTAAACAGGAAAGGCTTTGGATCGTTTCCTCCTGCAGAGCAAAACATCAATGTTAAATGATTCTAAGGTGACAGAAAGCTGGATGATGTTTCCAATCGATTTTTATTCTTTTAACCAGAACATAAAGATTTACTTAGTCACTTTTGGTGTAGAATTGTTCTTTTACCAGTGGAGACAAAAAGATCCAGAAAGGCATCAATTTTAAAGGTACAGTGCCAATAACCTACTAGTGGTAGAGAGCTGCTGATGCTCTAGAAAAAGCAATGAATACTGCACCAATGAGAAATGTTCAGCACTGAAGGCTTCAGCTCGGAGGTTAAAACTTTGTTTTAATTAGTTTTGTTAGGGGGTTGAATAAACTAATTAAAAGGCCAAGGCTAAAACAGTGAAGATATGTTGATGCTCTCCATGTAAACATATTTCATAGGTCAAATGAGTTATAGGTCAACACTGTTACATTTGAGTCGAACTAGAACATCCAATGCGCTGATGTAAACAGCTGTACCAATAACATCTCTGAGTTAAAGCATGAGCATGCATCGTGCAGGTGTTTTGAACAATGGCAGTAAAGGATCCAAAGAAAAAGACAATAAAACACTGATGCTTCCTGTCATCATTTCAAAGAAGTAAAGGTGCTTGAAGGGTTAAACCTTTCAAGCCTCTGTGTTGTTCTTGAACATGCAGCATAGGGGCAAGATGAAAGCCAAAGAGGGGGAGAAGATGTAGTGGCAGGACGGCGGCCTGTTTTCCTGTATGCATGTAGCCTGGGTGTAAACACAGCTGCTGTTAAGGAACTCATGCATGGCCCATATACCAGCTAGCTGTGTGAAATGAACTTTGACCCAGCAATGAGCCTGCTCCTGAAGAGAAACTGAATTCCACATCCTTCCAAAGGGACACGCTTTGTCTATGAGGCAATCATTTCTGTTTGGTGTGCCTCTCTCTCAACCCACGCCTATACTCGCAGGCATTATTCTTATTTACTCTTTCAGTTCCCTCAGCATGCCACCTAAATCAGACCATCTGGCCTCGGAGTGCGTAGAATGCTGCTGAGTGAACAAAGCAGATCCATTACTGTAGGCCAGGGAAAAATGGAGATTACAGAAAAAAAGTGGGATGAAAAGTGGGGCTATGTAATTTTAAAGAGTTCCAACACTGTACAGAGTTTTTATCTCGTAGTCTGCCATGGGTGAATGCCTCGAATCAAGTAACTTTTTAACGCCATTCAGGAATGACAACATTGTTCTTTAAAAAAATGAGTCACTGACTAAAAATTCAGTCCCCCCCTCCGCACACACACACACACACACACTCAAGTAGAAGCATGGCAGAACCTGCATTTTCTAACTTATTCCAGGTGATGTGTGATGGAGACATGCAAGTAACAGAGATAAAGCAGAGAATGACTCAGAAAAAAAGGAACCAATAACACAGACAAGGCAGATAAGGATGATTTAGTTGGAGGAAGGGTGGAAAAGGTGTAATAATAATAAATATAAATTTTAATATGTGTGAGAGCAAATAGTAAGAAGGAAGATGAAAGGATAGCAAGTTTTCCCATGACACTTCAATCTTAAAACCTGAGGCCAGCTCCCAGCAAGATCTGGTTTATTAAAACACAGCAAGGACAGCATAACATCCAAAACAAATCCAGCACACAATCCTATTATAACATTTAAAACAAAGGAGAGCCGGATCAAGAGATTGCATGGTTACCACAGATTGATAATCCCTCTGAAGTTTCATAAACACTTCTTTTTGTATCATTGTGTCTTTTGGGCTGCTGGTCTGTTTATTTCTTATTATTACGTGATGGGAGATGATGAGCATGATAAGGTCTAATCTAAAAACACAACGTGTTTGACAGGAAATTAAATAGTGTGGCCACTTCATGCCTACCTTCCCAGAAATCCAAGTTTATCTGGTGTTGAATTCTCAAAACCATAACAGTACTGGTTGACAGCCAGTGATTGATGTGAATAAATAAGAGGGTAGTTTCTTTAACTCAGCCAGGAACAGGAAATCCCCAAAATGCTGCAGAGCAGAAGAGAGTCTTAACTTAGATCTTGATTATGTAAAATAGCAGCAGGTACAATTTCTATGGTTACGGCTGGAAATGCACAGTGTTTTGTGAGTAATAAGTAATGCCTGAACAGTCATATAGCCTAGATGGATTGCTTGATTGTTGACATGACAAAATTTAGATCAGTCTAGTCAAGTGGTGAATGTGCTGAATTGCAGGGGTTAAAACAAGGATCCTCAATCCTGGTCCTAGAGGGCCAGTGTCCTGCAGGTTTTAAAGGTTTCACTGCTGCAACATACCAGATTCAGACTCAGACATTTGCTAATTACTCATTGAATTGAGTCAGTTGTGTTGCAGCAGGGAAACTTCTAAAACCTGAAGGACACCTGCTCTCGGGGACCAGGATTGAGGATCCTTGGTTTAAAGCAAAACTTCTGCTGGGCATTTAGCAAAATATAGAGGTGAAATAAAAATATTAATTCTTCTTAGTCACAAGATTATCTACTTTAACAAAAAATATATTAAAACATTATTTTCATCCATCCACCCATTTGTTTGGTCAGAATTTCTGGGTACGTGTCAGAGATACGTGGACCTCTCCACTTGGGGCAGGACCTCATTCCAGACCCGGAGAAAGCACAATCCACCCTTTTACGGATGAGGTCATTCAGTCTAGATTTGAACATGACTTGTCTGTGAACATGTTTTTCAGCAGAACCTAGCCTAATGTTGTTGAATTCCCCCAAAAAGCAGTGAAATTGCCTGTTGTGTAAATCAGAGGTCCCCAACCCTGGTCCTCAAGGCCCACTATCCTGCAGGTCTTAGATGTCTCCCTGCTGCAACACACCTGATTCAAATGAATGGCTCATTTGCAGACTTGTGCAGAGCCTGTCARAGCCGTTTAATTTGAATCAGGTGTGTTGCAGCAGGGAGACATCTAAGACCTGAAGGATAGTGGGCCTTGAGGACCAGGGTTGGGGACCTCTGGTGTATATC
The DNA here is from genome assembly GCA_026261665.1 of Melanotaenia duboulayi. Taxonomy (NCBI): domain Eukaryota; kingdom Metazoa; phylum Chordata; class Actinopteri; order Atheriniformes; family Melanotaeniidae; genus Melanotaenia; species Melanotaenia duboulayi. Next base: position 30,507,695 of record CM047986.1, on the reverse strand, counting down.
ACAAATCAGAGGCTAACTTCAGCAACGTCAGGCTACCGTAGATGTACATTTCTTTCATCCATGACAGTTTTTCCCCTACCATTAACTGCTTTATACTTTTTCCTTTCATTAAAAATCAAACAGCCTAATAATACCTCTCTGTTTGATGACCACTTTTAATTTCAGTCTCTAGGTGATCGCATGTTTACAATTCTCAGCCTGAAAGAGAGGATCACAGAACAGAATATGGTTTTACAAAACTGGTGTCAAATTGATATGCACGATATGTAGCAGCCAAGAAGACCACAGGATAAGAATTGTGATAACAAAATTGAGGATGAGGCAGGTTTGACTGTGGGAAAAGGGGCATGACAAAGTGCAGCAGGATGAAATGCTCAAACACCAGACAATGATGGGAGATATGAGGTAAAAGATCTTCCATGTTGAATTTGTTAGACATTATCTGGAAAAGCACAAATAGGCACACAATATAATATTTTCCACCCTAGAATGGATGAAGTTTAGAGCCAAATCTAAGAGCCTTTCCATGTAAGCTCGTCTGATTGAAGAGCTTAACTGACCATTAAGCCTATGGTCAATTTAAATGGGATATGATCTTTCTCAGTGGAGGTGGAAGAACCTTATGGAATGACAACCACTCGTGCAGGCCTATTCACTTTGGTCCTACACGGGCTGCAACCCAGCTGGTTTTCAGTGTATCTCTGCTTCAACACACCTGAATTAAATTAAATGAATCTAACAGCCTATTAAATTCTGCACAATGACTCATTTATTTGGCTCTGGTTTTTTTGGAATAGGGATACATGGAAAACTTGCTGAACTGTGGCCCTTGTGATACCGAATTGAGTAGTCCTCCACTAGAGTATCACCCCACCATTATGCCTTCATAGTAGAGTGGTCAGACAGAAGCTATTTCTCAATAGAAAACAAGGAGTTGGCCACAATAAGACCATTTTCAGCTAAAATGATGCCTACAAACTAGTTCAGGTAGGCAGCTCAAACTCCTTGTTTGCTTTCATGTGATCTGCCTCACACTCTACATCCAACATATCAAATGTATCCATCCAAACTGTGTGGTCCATTTATGATGCAAGGGTCCTGTCTTTCTCTCTGCCTCATAACTTGCTGCCCCTGCCCCACAACACCATATGCTCTCTGCTTTGTTAGCCCCTCTACCACCCCAGCATCCCCAAGGAGGCTATGGATCAACATTTCTCCCATCAAGCACATCTGAGAAAGCATATGCATAAACTTCAATCATAATTTTATCATAAACAGTCATGTGATTTTAACGCAACTGGGTTTTTCACCAGATGATGCCAGAACCTGCAGACAGGTGTGCAGGACCACAAGGCATGCAAGTAGTTGTTAATTGTGTTGTCAGTACAGTGTGAGCAAATATTTGATTCAATATCACAGCACAGAATCAGCTCTTTTAAAAATTACCAACAACCTGTTGATAGCAGCTGACTCTGGTCTCCTCACAGTTCTCATCCTCCTAGATAGTTCAACATTTGAAACCATTTCATACAGCACTCTCCTAAATAGACTGGCATCCCTTAGTGTCTCTCTTACACCTCTCACTTGGTTTTCTTTGTATCTCTCCAACTGCATACAGTTCATTCAAGGCCCACTCTTCAGTCATCCTGTCACAGCCAGTGTGCCCCAGGGCTCAGTCTTGGGGCCCCTTCTGTTCATCATCTCCCCCTTGGCCACATATTCTGTAAAATATAGTATCAACTTCCATTCCTATGTAGACGACACCCAGCTCTACACCTCCTCTAAACCTAACTCCTCTCTGACTCTCTTCAGGAAATCCAAGCATGGTTCTCCTCCAATTTTCTCAAACTCAGCAGTAAAACAGACGTTCTACTTGTCAGCTCGCCCTTCACTCTAACCAAATCTCACAGTCTCTCCATCAACATTTCTTTCCTCCCCCCTTCCCTGGGGTGTCATTCTCAACAGCACCCTATCATTTCAAGCCCACATCAACAGCATCACTCAGTCTGCTTATTTTCACCTTCAAAACATCAACCGTCTGCATTCATCGCTCACTCCACATGCCGCTGCCATCCTTTTCCACAGTTTTGTCACTTCATGAATCGCCTACTGTAACTCACTTCTCTTTGGTCTTCCCAGTAAATCAATAATCAATAAATAAATATTAATTTCAATAATAAACTATCCTTCCAGTTTTTAATGTGTTGGACAGTTCTTAAACCAGTTTTAGCAGTTTCTGCATCTCCTTAGATGCTTTCTTTGCTTGATGCCAATGATTAGACCCTTCTTAAACAGACTAACATCTTTTCCACAACCACCCAGGTTCCTACCTGTTTGCATAGTTAAATCCATTTTTGCTCAGGCAGTGTGTGTTTATATATATATTTATATATATATA
>CM047986.1:30493670-30505257 GCA_026261665.1 Melanotaenia duboulayi | reverse complement strand
GAACTTAGAAGCCTGCTGAGGCCTTAACTTTTATAGAGAAATGTAGAACAACCAATCAAACAACTGCTTTACTTTAGTGATTTATAGCTGGTGTATGTGTTTAAGAAACATGGCACAAAATGATCTGATTGCTTTACTAAGAGATCCCAGGATAGGTGACGAGAAGGGCAAGGCCCACAGTAAAATTAACGAGGTAGAAATTTGTACAAGCTTGCCACATAGTTTGACCTAGTGGAAACATTTTCGATTCCAATGGCCTCGGACCAACTGAAAGCCCATTACTCGTGGTGAATTTTACCACATTTACCAACACATGTATCTGCGGTGAAAAGCCTTGTGAATGGATCATTTTATTTTAGCAGCTGCTAGAAAATAAGGGCAATGAGGGCTTGAATGACTAAGTTTCTCTGAAGCTGAGATTAAGCCTCCATCTCCTCATCCTTGTCGTGGATGTAAATTACTCGTCTTTCACATCAAGGGAGCCTTTGTAACTACTCAACTTGTTCAGCAGCAGAGGTGGGAACAAATGTGCACATTGGCTAAAAGTTGAAAAAGCGAGCATGTGTGTTCCCGAGAGCAGGCAGCATGTGGTTTGTGGTAAGGAGGGGAGAGATTATCTGTTTGTGCCAGCTCCACATTTCTCAACATAAAGTTTGGGTTTCGAGTTACCAGTCAAGGTGAGAAGGGGTTTGTAATTCAATTCCTGTGGACATGCTGCACTTATTTGAGGTAACCAAAACCACTTTTAATCCCTCTCAGTTAAGACTGTAGTAAACTGACTCAGCTTGCACCACTTTAGTCAATCAAGTTTATTTCTTGAAAGCTATGTGATGAGAATCTTGGAAAAAAAACAAAAAGAAAACAATAATGTGGTGTCCAGTTTAGAAACACAACTGAGGTGTTGAACTCAAAATAAATGGAGTCTTTCTACTTCTTCATGGATCTGAGCTCTTACATCAAATTAAACTCTTTAGGTCAATCATATTGCAGGGGGAGCCTGGTTTAGGATTGAAATGATGTATAAGAAGAAATAAATTAATAGAAACAAATACATTCATATTTAAAAAGGATAAGTGTCTCATTTGATGTATAATTTACAGAGAATGTGCAGGTCAAAATATGAGCTGGTTTCTTCCAACTTCTTTTAAACAAGGCATAAAAATTTTAATTAAACAGGTGAACAAATTAGCCAATGAAGTTCTGTAAGTTCGTTTTTGAAATTGATTTAAATTAGATTTTTTAAATTCAAATTTTAATTTAATGAAACAATTTATGTAATGAAATTTTAAACATTTACCATTTTAAAATTATTTATTTATTATTAAAACATTTTTTTCCTACACATGCTTAGTTTACAGTCTGACCTCAGGTGTGTCAAATTTTAGGTTTTAATGGTGAGCTGTCATTCCAGCAAAATGATGTTTGGGTATGAAGTCCTGAACGTGTCCCATAGGATTTGATGTGAAAATGGTCCCAAATTCAAAAGATTCTTGTGATGATCAGTCACATGGCAGCCGCTCAGTGCATTTAGTCATTTAGACATGGTGAAGATGACTTAACAAAGTTCACACACAACTATCTCTAGGGTTTACAGAGAATGGTCTGAAGAAGAGAAAATATCCAGTGAGCAGCAGTTGTCCGGACCAGAATGTTTTATTGATGTCAGAAGAGAATGGGCAGACTGGCTGAAGATGACAAAAAAACAACAGGAAGTCAAATAAGTATTGGTTCCAACCAAGGTCTGCAGAACATCTCTGAACACACAACACTTCCAACCTTGAAACAGATGGACTACAGCAGCAGAAGACACACTGGGTGCCTCCTGTCAGCTAAGAACAGGAAACTGAGGCTACAATTCACACACACTCACCAACACTGGACAATAGAAGATGGAGAAACGTTCCCGGTCGGATGAGTCTCCATTTCAGTACCACATTTAGATGGTAGGCTAGAATTTGGTGAAAAAATTGGACCAAACTAGTATGAACAGTTTAGGCTGCTGCTGGTCTAGTGTGGTGAAATTTTGTGGCCCAATTCGGGTCCCTTATTACAAACGTGGCATTGTTTATCCACCACAGCCTACTTGAGTATTGTTGCTCTTATAAAGTTACAAAAAGTAATAATCTGTTCAATTAAATTCAGTTAATTTTGTCACGTTGTGCAGCTATTAAAATGTCTAGTGCACACTCCCTGAAATACTACTATACATATCAAATGTTGACTGCTTTACACTGTGAAAGCTTCATATTATTGTTATTTTATGCTGCAGAAGGATCATAATATGAAGGCTGGATTGAGGATGAAGAAAATATTTCAAACTTCTTCTTAGGCGTAAAAGAGTATCCATGTCTCTATGTCTGTGCTGCAGATATGAAGCTGCTACCAGCAGACAAACCAAGCTAGAAACCAAGCTAGGATAAAAAACACTGGCGACAGCCTGTCTCTTCATGGGAACTGATCCAGCACTTATGTTTCATCAGGCTTGAAAAGTAAGAGCTTGCATATATTGCATCAGATCTGAATGAGTTAATGAAAGCACCATGTGCTGTGCAGTGTTCAATAATCATGGTATTTATGGTAATGGAAATTGCTGGAGGGGTTGTATTGCCAGCTGACGTCCAGCAAATGACACAGACGGGGCCTGCTGACATGCTTCTGACCTCACGGTGGGAGAGGATGTAGATGAGCAAAGGAAGAATAGAGCCATCACCCACTCTCCAGTTTCCACAGAACTCCTAGGGCTATTATCAAATGTACTGCTATGCCGTTCAGAACAACTCCAATTATTTAGTTTAAAGGTCAAGCAAAGTTCTCCAGTTCTTTTTCTGCACGTAGGGACATGAAGTGTATGTAAGAAAGCGTGTAGGCAGATGTCTCAGGATGATTAGAACAAGATCCTATGAAAAAGAAGAAAGAATATAGTGAAAGTCATGTGACAGCAATCATTCTCAGCACTCATCACTCAGATTTACAACAGATGACAAATAAAAACAATTAAAACTTAAATAGCTATGAAACTGGTGAATAACTGCTCATAAATAATATTAGATGTGACTTAAAAATATGAGCGTAATGCTGTTAAAGTTAATTTATTGAGCTTTCACTCATTTGCTAAAAACATGTTTCAGATCAAATTTGTTGGTACATCTTCTGTCTAAGAAAAGTCAGGCTTGGACCAAATAAAAAAAGGCATGCATTGCCAGAATAGTAGTCAAAGCATTGAAATGTGGCCAGTTTAAAAGTTTAATTGTATGCTTTGGACCGTGAAATGATGAAACCTTCACTTTACATTGCACTCAGGGTTAAAAGACCTTAAAAACCTTTCAGTAAACTTGACACTGGGGCTGTGTGATGTCTACCATTGTGGATAAAACATTTGCTTCTTAGTGTTTTTCTCTCCAAAATACACTTGACTTGCCTCCAGCAGATGGTGGGATACTATCCCTTGTGGACCTTTGATGAAAATTGATCTTGGCACATGTTTGAAATACTGTTTATAGAGGTACGTCATTTCCACACTCGCTCACGCTCTGTGAGAATATGCTCTCCACTGTCCGTGCAAGTGCTGTAATAGGCCTGGGAACATCTGCCCAAAGAATCAAAATAAACAGACAGGCACTTAGTTACTGGACAGACACAGTGACAGTTTTGTATTTAATTACTAGCATCATCTCCAAACTCAAATTGGTATGAATATAGAAAAAAGTGCATCATTTGAAATGTGCTTCATAAATAAAGCTATGGTAGAATACAGCCTGGACATGTCACCAGTCTATTGCAGGCCTAACACAGAGACAACAAACAATGACCCATTGATCATCTGTGAGATGTTCTTAAGGAACAGCAGCTGGAATTGTTTCCACTTTCTTTGTACTAACATCTAAAATTTCCCATAATAATTTCAAGAGGGAATGATGGAAATCCAACGGTGTGTTGTGCATTGATAAAGTCAGACTGTACTACCTTAGTTATTTGAAGTATTGTGTAAATATCTGGGTTGAGACTTGAAATAGGAATAAAATACATGTATTCTATCTCTTTTTCATTATGTGAACATTTTAAAGCTCAACATGTGGTTCAGTCTGTTTTTTTTAAAGGAACAGATTTTCATTTCAATGTCGAATTGATATTTTGATTGGGTTTTTTTTTTTTTTTTTGTGATTTGATATAAATGAAGCAATTCTGTCATATCATCTCACTGATTTTTGAATATTAAATCTAATCCAGTGGCATTTGTGCTGTGGCAGAATTTATAATATCAGCAAACAAAAAAGCTTTATTCTAAACTGACATCATGTGATGAGCAGACTTGTGATTTAAACCCTCTAATGGTAATTCTAGTGCTTCAGCACTTACAGGAAGCTACATGTTTTTTGCTTGGCCACCAAAGGATTGATTCTTCTGAACTGGGTGGAATATCTTCAGCAAAGGGTAATATTATTCATCAATGTCATTGGACACAGTTTTCAGTGAAGCAGGTTTTACTGTTTCCCCAAATGTGTTTGCTGAGCTGTAATGCAGCACTACCGAACTCTGGTGCCCCCTAACAACGGCTAATTCAGCATCCATCTTTAATCCTGTCTCTTTGCATGGTTATCATGCCACCCCATGGTATGGGCACCACCTCTACCTTTAAGATCAGGCTTAAAACCTTCATTTTTGATAAATCTTATGGGTTATGGGTGATATAGCCATCTCTTAGTTATGCTGCCATGGGCTTAGACTGCTGAGGGATGTCCCATGATGCACTGAGCATTGCCTTTTCATCTCTGCTCCTTATCTTCCATGTATAAACCTATGACAGTATTGGCATCCTTGACGAGTTTCTCCTCTCTCAGCAGGTCCCCCTGGCTAAAAATTGAGCATCTGTTGCTCTGGCTTTGCTGTCCTCTCCACCCGAACCGGTCAAGGCAGATGGCCACCCTCCCTGAGCCGGGTTCGGCCGGAGGTTTTTCGTTCCTGTTAAAAGAGAAATTTTCCTTTCCACTGTCGCTTCTTGTATGCTCAGGATGGGGGATTAGATCTAAGTCAACATTTGATGCAATCTGTTGGTTTTCCTTACCAGGCTATTACTTATCATAAATTGGCTTGGATTGATTTGTCTGTAAAGTGTGTGTAAAGTATTTGTAAATTGGTTGTAACTCTTGGGCTGGGTAGTGGTTGCTGAACCTCATGATGCTGTGGGCCAATGACGACTCTAAGAATGTACATTATAAATGTCAGTGTACCATCACTTTACCAGTGTGTACCAATGTGCCAGTGTACCAATACTTTGATCTGACATTTGGTAATGACTATTTAAAATGTAGTCTCCAGAGTTGGTCTGTGTGTTTTGTGAATTAAATTTAGTACATTTTCTGTTTACTTAAATTGCCAAGAGATTTTAAAGTGTGAGTGAGTTACAGGTTGAACACAGTAGCGTGTAACTCATACAAACAGATTATTTAATGTGTGTAAAAGGCAACCCAACATTTTTTATATCTATAAATAAATATATAACTGTACTTCACTCTTGAGAGGATCTTAAGGTGTTCTGTTTGTTGACTGTAGGGTTGGGCAATTATGTGTAGTGTTTTGATAAAATGGGACCATTAAAATAATCCATAATATCTCCACACGAGCCTTTTTTTAAGTTTGTGTCTAAAATCCTGTCAGAGTTCACTCATTTTACCAGTCGTTAACACACACATCAGTTCTTGGTTAATATGCTGACTTTTTGTAGTTGTGTTTGTATGTTAATGATTGAAGTTAAAATGATGGAAAAGGGAAAAAAATCAGATTCTTGAAAATTCTGATTCCTACATGCCGTCTCAGAGGAGGGGAGAATTACTCATTCTCTTTTCCCACCCAAGATTTCCGAGCTGATTTGAAAAAAAAAAAAAAAAACTGGCTTTGGAAAAGAATTCGATCTCAATGGGAGTTCCTCTGTTTCACCAAGAGCTTAATGCTTTCACAGCACCAGCCTCAGGCTGTTGGTGGTGTCAGCTTTGACAAATTACACACAGGATTTTTCCAATGTCAAATATCACCCCACTGTTAAATGGCATGTCCGGAATCCCTGAATAGGCACACCCCTGACTTTGTTCCCCACTCTGTCACCATTTCTCACTGAATCTGAATTCAAATCTCACTCAGAAGACATGCATGGCTCAGGCAGATGTAGTATATACTGCTACTTCTAAGCGTTGCCCCACAGCTCAAAGCAGAGATAGCAGCTTCACAGAGCCCAGCCAGAAAGTACAAAGTCAAAGCACACATAGTTCTTCTCTTCCCTGCAGGAACTGTGGTCTCCTCCAGCTGTGCTGCTGTGTTTGAGGGCTGGGTGCGCTACAAGTTCATCCAACAGTGTTACAGACAAAAGAGCACTCCCTTCTTTTGTCTCTGGGGGGATCAGTGGAGGACTTTGTTAGGTGTGTAAGTCATCACACACCCTGCTGACAGGCCAGTGAGTTCTTCTGCTTATCACCGTAGCACAGCCTTATGATTCATAACCAGGGAGTCCACCACGGAATGGGACAGCTTTTATTCTGTCTGCATGTCACAGTTTTTTTTTTAACTCTATAATGCCAACTAACCAAATTTAAGTTTCTGAGTCCTGTACTATGGGCTCAATATTAAGTCATAAAGATTTTGCAGTTGTAAATAAAGGTTTGCAAATAATTTCAGAGCTTGCATTCGTAAATCAAGCTTATCGTCCTGAAAAAAACAATATGTCTGAAAAATTAAAGTTTGCAAATGTGCAGAGAAGGGTTTGCATAAAAAAGATTTGTATGAAGTTCTTTTGCAAAAATCCTGTTCACAGATGCAAAGCACAAAACCGTGTGCGAGACTGAAGTTGCGACTCCCAATTTTGTCCACATCTTTACACTTTTATCTGATTGGATGATGACAAATCAAACTATCCAATCAGAGGGCAGACAACTTCCTGACCTCCTGCACCACAGCAGGCAGTAGTACCGGGATAGTATCTGATAGTACCTGGAGAGTATATCTGATAGTACCTGGATAGTATTTGATAGTACCTGTATACAACCTGATAGCACCTGGATATTACCTGTATAGTATCTGATAGTACGTGGTAAGTACCTGAGAGTACACAGTTAGTACCTGATAGTAACTCGATAGGATCTGATAGTACGTAGTTAATACCTGATAGTCCCTGGATAGTATCTGATAGTACACGGTTAATACCCAATAGTATGTGGTTAATACTTGACATTACCAAGATAATACCTGGATAGTTCTTAGATAGTAGTGTTAATTTTATCAGCCATTTTTTTAGTCGTTTTAATCCAGTTTCAATCATTGCTTATTAGTTTTTATCAAATTTAGTCAACCTCATGTTGTTTTTATTTAGGCAAATTTTAGTAGATTATAAGTCGAGCATTTTAGTCTTTATTTTAGTCTAAGAAAACAATTTTATTTGTCTACTTTTAGTCAACTAAAACGGTCAACATTTTAGTCTAGTTTTGTCAAGACAATCATTTTACCCTTTTCCTTTTGTTGTCAGCAGATTATATTGAGCATTGTTAGTAGTATATTAGATTGTTAGTTAGTAGTTAGTAGAACATTGTTAAATGAAGTTTAACATTGTTAATCTACATTTAACAATCCATTTAAAAGTCATACTGAAAACATAACTCGTCTCCAGCTGGTCCAAAACTCTGCAGCAAGACTTTTAACAGGAACTAAAAAACATGAACACATCACCCCTATCTTAGCTTCCCTACACTGGTTACCGGTCAATTTTAGAATTGATGTTAAAATCTTATTAATTACTTTTAAAGCCCTCCATGGTGTAGCATAAAATAGAGTGTAAACAAAAGCTACATTAATCAACCACTTTGCAAAAGATTCTCCAATTTTGATCCCCATTTTATTCCATTTTTGGTCGTTTTTATTTTTAGCAGGATGCCGAGGCATTTTAGGTTTTTCTGAAACTATTTATGGTCCGCTTCTTTTATTAGCTTCCATACCTGTACGCCGCTGCTCTTTTGCTTACATAAAATACCAAAGCTGCATGGGAAGTCGCATATGATTGGTTAAGGAACCTGGAAGGGAAGAGCTACACAGTGCATGATGTTATTCTGTCATATAACTAATACTTTGAAAGGAGAAAAACCTGACAAAGACATTTTTGATGAGCACATTTTAAATTCATATTTAGCCTTTAAATGTGGCGTATTATTTTATCTAGATGATTTGTTTTAGTACGTTTTATTTTTTAGTTTGCATCCATGTTGTAGCTGCCCAGGTTTTTTGTGTCAACTATAGTTTGCTTGCAGCTCCTAGATTAGCTCATACTTCTGTCTGCTTTAATTAAACTTGCAATCCAACTGAAAACATAGTTGCCTGACCAGTATAACGTATCTAAGTTAGCAAAAATTCAACTTCATACACAATTCTATCAACAAGTGGCTAGTGTCGCTACATGCTTAGAAGCTAGCAAGTTAGCCAGCGGTGTGCGGTCGGTTGAACATTAGTGTTGGAACATTACAACCAGTGGTTTAATGTTATGTTATAAACAACCACCACCAAACCGTTAGTTAACTTACCACAAAGTCTTTGAGGTGACCTGCAATGTTTCTCTTCAGGTTCGTTGTGTTTTTTCCAGCTACCTTGTGCCCACATTCTTTGCCTTCGACTAAAATCAAGTATAAGGTTTTTTTCTCCACTTTTTGTAGTGGAAATTGGTCCATATAACACGTCTTCTCTTTCTCTTGGGCCCCATGCAAAGCATGACCATTAATATTTTACTTTTAACCTTTCACCGTGAACCCACCTCCTGTCTGTCCCATGTGTTTGTGCACCTGCCTGCTGCAGGTTTGAAAGGGTGTGTGTGTGTGTGAGTGGCTCAAGAGCCAAGGAGGCGGAGAAGACAGTATTTGACTAAATCATATCATATAATAACAACATCTAATTTTCTTCTCGTCTTTATTCGTTAACTAAAATGTCCATAGATTTTAGCCCAGTTTTATTTAGTGAACTACAGTTTCATCTCGTCTTTATTAGTCCAAGAAAATGCATTCTGAGACCACTGGATCCACTCTCAAGGTGTGTCCCAATTCAGGCTCTGCACACTTTGAAGTGCGGATTCGTCAGCCACATGTCATTGCGATGCCGGAGTACTGACCCAATTCAAAGAATTTGAAGGAGCCTCCGAATCCACCCTTCAAATCCATACATTGTTTCGCCTCAAACGAAGGCTGCTGGTGATGCATCCTTTGCGGCCTCTTTTCTCCCAGAATTCATTGCGCACGAGACGGTTGGCAAATCAGCAACCAAGCTCAGAAGACTTCAGTCTTAGTAGAAACGACACAAAACATTAAAAACATGTTTGTTAAAGGGTGACATTAAAATTCTGTAATATTTGATATTTGTGGATTTTTAAGCGGTTAATGACATGTGTACCGGCCTTTCTTTTTTCTTGTTTTGTTTTTAACTGTCAGTGTTACATCCACTGAAGTGTCCTATAAGTAATTTCATAAGTTTAAGTGATTCAACATCCTGTGGAAATTCTTGTTGACTAGGTAGGCTGTCCTATTTCACGGATGTTAAGCAAACTTCGAAGTGTGTAGACTACCATAGTCTGCACACCCCGAAGTGTGCAGACCCTGAATTGGGACACACCTTCAGACTGAAACATGTTTATGTCTGGAAGAGTTTTTACCATTGATGGCCACTGTCCATTCACAACTGTAATGGGCAGGGGATGGGTCATTGTTATGTCCATCATTTTTAGCTAGATGCTAGTAATTATTACACACCATGACGTTAAAGAATAACTGTAAAACTGGCTGCATACAGTGGTTATGCAAATGATTCTCAAAAGAACTTAAAAAAAAAAATAAAGGTTAGATTTTTTTCTTGGTGGTAGATCCATCTGCGTTATATTTTGCCTCACAGCAAGAAGGTCGCTGGCTGGAGCCTCAGCTGGGGAGAAGTTCCAACATCGGCCTTTCTATGTGGAGTTTGAGTGTTCTCCCCGTGTACGGGTCACTCTAAATTCTCTCTAGAAGTGAGCGTGAGGGTGAGTGGTTGTTTGTCTCTCTGTGTTGACCCTGTGATGGACAGGTAACCTGTCCAGTGTGTTCCCTGCCTCTCGCCTGCTAATTAGAAAAGGGGAAAATAAGCAGTTAAGCTGAAAATCTTGAATTAGCTGCCTCCACAGACAAAACTGTGGTCGACAGATCATTGCTTGACTACCATCGCAATCCACCTAAAAACTAAATGTATTGATGAAAGATGAAAGTTTCATATTTTCACCATTGTCTGACAAAAAGAAATCACAAGTTAAAAAGCAAGGATGACTGGAACAATTTTAGAAATGAGCTTTTAAATGTCCTGCAGTAATGCAAAATTGAAGAAGTGCAACATTTTGACTTTTTTTTTCTTTTTTTTTGCTATCATGTGCTCACTGTAGAGAGAGAAAATAATCTGATGACTCAAACAAGGGTTTGACTGATGATTGACATCCTCTGATGATTTTCATTATCAAAAAAAAAAAAAAAAAGGGAGAAAGTCAGCTCTTCTAATGAGACGAAAAAAAAAAACTGATGAAATCTGAGTCTTGTAATTATGGGAGAAAATGATCTTATCATTGCAAGATAATACACAACAATATGATATAATTAGAACCTGCCTTATCACCAGATATTTCATTTTTCTTCACGATGAAAGTAAATGACAGATAGTTGTCAGTATTCCAAGATGCTCATGTTGCAGCCCACAGCCTATACTGATGTATGATGTTTTCTAAGATGATTTTTCATCTTTATTTTTGTACACATTAAATTTAAAACTCAGGTTTATGATATTAAATTGCACAGTACTGTTGGCCCCTGGCTTCTCCAGTGATGATTAATTGAACAATTTCTTATGAAAAAGGATCAATTTACTGTGTTTGTGATGTCAAAGCCTCTATCCTTTGAGGGTTGGAAAATTTTCTAAAATACAAATATGTATATATACACAGTGTACACATGTAATTTCACAAACACAAGTACACAGAAAAAAATCTGGGTATTCACTGACCAACTTCACTATTCCTGAAAAATATAAACAAATTCAAGACACAATGGTAGGCTCACACTCACAACAAATGCATGTTAATCACTTTTACACACTTGTCCACAGAAAAATCGATAACAATGCTTTTTCCAAAAACTGAAAATAATAAACTTCCACAGTAGATGCTGTCACAGCCTGTCCTGCCACTCCTCCATCAGCACTCCACTGATCCTCCACACCTGTGTCTAATGCTCCCACTCCAATCAAGCCCACCCAGTCACACCTGTCTCCCGTTATCTTCCCAGTCCTCATATACACCAGCACCTCAGTCACTCCCTGTCGGACCTTAATCCACACACCAGATGGACTCACTCACTTTCCTTTCCTGGCTCCACAATTATGTTACCTGTCTCCGTAAGACCGTAAAAAAAAACATTTATGTTAATGGTGTTAAATAAAGATCCAAGGAGTCCATGCGTAACAGATGCCCTGTTACATTCCAAGAATAATATCACACTGACCCAAAGAGAATAGTTATGTAGTTAAATAAAACTTCATATATAAATAAATATATATA
>CM047986.1:30450267-30461052 GCA_026261665.1 Melanotaenia duboulayi | reverse complement strand
TGCGGTCATGATACTGGACAGGTTAAAAAGAACAGTTGGTTTTGTGTTTGTCTTGCCTACTATTTGATGCTAACTCTTCTAAAAGACCCTTCATAGTGAAAGACAGCTTTGGTAAGTGTGCCTCTCACTTTTTAACATTATATAAACATGGTCTGTCTAACGTTGAGATGGTGTAACGAAATAAGATCTGAACAAATCAGATCTTGGACATTCCCAAAGTGGATGGTACTGTGACATTAGTTACAGATCCTTTTGGTCCTGCATTCCACAGAACCCACTGGATCCTATCACTTTGGTGTATGGGGTGCTATTTTCTTCACATACTTTCTAAATAGTTCCTTTAGGTGTCACTGGGGGCAAATATCAGATTCACCTCCATTCAAATGCAGGTTTTTCTCAGCAGAATGTTCTGTTATAAAATTAGAGTGGAATTACTCAGTTCAGTGATTTTAATGTTGTGGCAGGTCTGTGTATATTTTGGGCTGAAAATAAATAATTTCTAATATAGTCCTGTACAACGACCATAAATAATGGTTTTGTATGGCAACACATCTTTATAAGTTTTACTTGGATGCAGTAAAGTGACTTTCTCAGCAAATACGTGATGCTCCAATTTTTTCAGGACTTTTTTCAAATATACTTGGGCCTATAATTTATTGGCCCATAATACTGAAAATAAGCTTATTTGGAGTAAAGAGAACCAGATTCATAACTGACAGCATTAAATATTAAACACAGAGGGTTTCCCAGAAAGTTGTAGAAATGGCACAAGACCTGACATTATACGCCTTAAATCAGTTTTATCCAGGCCAACTGGATATTACACACATTTATTTCACCTTTCTGCAACATCAGCATTATTGTGCAAAACATATAAATAATCTCACGAATACTTAGAGGGCAGAAACCGGCTTCATAACATACTCAAACATCAAATAGACATAACTAATGTAAAATGAATTTCACATGGGGTATTGTCAATAGTACATTTATGAGCCTCGTGTATACCATCAGTTGGATTAGTTTTACATGGTTTGTTTTTACTTACCCCCTAAAAATGTGTGCTTTAGTTTAAAAATCAATGTGTTGGTTCTAGTCTGGATTTATGTGTTGTTAGTAAAATTAACTTTTATCCCTGTTCTCTCTACTGTGGCTCAAATATTTGGGGGATTTATCCGTCACATTCTCCCTCTGCATCAGTCTGTGCATTCTGCAGCTTTTCATTCCTGTTTTATTAAGAAGTAAACAAAGGTCAACCTGACTTTCAGCACTTTACAGTGCCGTTGTTCTGCTGCCAAGTTGGACTGACGAGACCTTTCTGGGCTACAAAGACTCCTATCCTGAAAGAAGAAACGGGATTGAGTTTGACCACATATATGGAATCATGTCCATTGGCTCTCTTTGTGGGATAGTTTGGCATCTTGACATTTCCATTCATCAATTTCACTAGTAGAGATCTTTGGGGACCTTCCAGACCCATGTTTTTAATTTGATATTGCATATGGAAGATAGAGGTTTTAAAACTGCACATTTATACTCTTTATTTATTTTTGTCTGGGGGAGACTGTTGCCAGTGCTGCTTTTGGTTAGTGTAGCAGAAGAAGCTTACATGTACCTTTTAGTGTTCTTTGATCTGGAACCCTTAATCATCTGAGCAGATATGGAACAAGGTTTCTAAGAAGAAACTCATGCCATGGAATTCACAATGAGCTCAGCTCACATTTACTCTACCTATTTGGTTTATTTTACATCCTTTGAGATTTTTAGATGCTACAAGTGGGTCTGCAATCACTTAAAAACATCTTACTGTATATACCAGGGCTACTCAATTCGGTCCTACGAGGGCCGCAATCCAGCAGGTTTTCCATGTATCCCTGCACCAACACACCTGAGTCAAATTAGGTGGCTCTAACAGCCAATCAGGTTCTACACAATGACTCATTAATTTGACTCAGGTGTGTTGGTAAAGGAATACATGGAAAACCTACTGGATTGCGGCCCTCATAGGACCGAATTGAGTAGCACTGGTATATACAGTGATGTTTGGTGATACTATATATAGAATCTTTTGGTGGAGTAAGTTAAAATGTACTGTTTTGTTAAGTGTTGGGAATTCTGAAAGTTTAATGAAGTATACATAAGGACACTTTTTATTTTACTGTAGTTCAGTAACATGTTCATTTAAATTCAAGAACATTTCTGGAATATGTTGGAACTTCCTCTGAACCTCCAGCCAGAGTGAGAAACTAGGATATGATACAGGCCAGGATCACCCCTGACCAACACGCCCATCTTTGAAGCAGATGGGCTACAGCAGCAGAAGGCCACACCGTGCGCCACTCCTGTCAGATAAGAACATAAAACTGAGGCTACAATTCATAGACTCACCAACGCTACTGCATATTTGTTGTGGGTTTTGGTTTGGGTTTTTGTTAGTATTGTCATTTTGATTCTTCTTGTTTGATGTAGTTTTCCCCCTTGTTTGTTCTGTTTTGCTTCCTGTTTCCTGTTTATCAGCTTACCTGGTTTATTTTGCAAATTCACTTCACTCCTTGTTAATTGTCCTCAATATATATATACACCCCTTGTTTTCAGTTACTCTTTACACCATTGTCACCACTTCCCTGTACCGTTTGTGCTTCTGTTTTTCAGCCTTGTTTGCTGAAGTTGTGTTAATTAAACCTCTGATCATTCAACCCATTGGCCTCCTGCCTTTTCAATCTGCATTTGGGTCCAATTCCTCCACAAACCCTGACAATATTCTTTATTTTTAGTTGCAGTTGCTACTCTATTGATTAACTCAATTAGTGAATGAGTTTTATTTCTTTTAGGTCTAATCCCATTTTGTTGTTAATTTTATACATGATTATTTATCATCAACTCGTATCTGTTGTCGAATATCATTCCTTTTTGACAGGGTCATGTAAAGATATTTAAATGTTATTTCTTAAGCCATGCAAGTAATGCAGTATTTATAGTCACTGGCATTATGCCACGAGGGTGGAGACACAGCGCCAGCAGAGAAGCTGTAATATCAGTAATGATCACTGCATGTATGATTCACCCCTTGCATTGGGGTGTAGGTGTAGATTGCCAGTAACAAAAATGTATTTGTCCACGCACTGGACTGAAGGAGTGGGCGGGAATCCAACGGAGACAAAACACCAGCCTGTCCAGCAGCTCGGGATACGGCTCCCAACTCAATCCAGCCAAGCAATGCAGGGAAACTACCTGGCATGCGGCTATCAACATGGCCTCGACAACCATTAAAATGCAACACTGCAGAAACACAACCAGGTGTAACTAATCAAGGGCCGCCAAAGCCCCGGGAAAGAAAGAAAGGGATGGCACTTCCAATTACAGGCAACATTGTCACTAGGCCACACCAACTGCGAGTATGCAGCGCATACTGAAGCACACACACACCTGTCCAGTTATAAGGGCACTCTTCCCCGCCCAGTAATTAGTGACAAATAAGCCACACCTTGGGGTTGCTATGTCTAATTGAGGAAATTGGAGTGAGGAAAATCCCACTCCACCACATAATGAAAGAATGGAACCAAGCTGCAACCTCCACCAGTAAAATCTAAAGCCTATGCTGTAGTCCAAAAAATTGAAGTTCACCCTTCATCCGCTAGGGACTGTCTCCAAAACAGAGCAAATTCCCCTTAGACTCCCATGTTAAAAAGACCAACTTTACAGTAGAAATAAACATGTTTAAAGTCTGGTACAAAAAACATTTTAGGATTAATAAGTCAAGTTTACCTTCATGACAACTGTGAGAGGGGTGAATTTTTTTTCTAACTCATTTGTTTGGATGTTATTTAATCTTGAAATCTGGGATAATTAAGGGATCCTTTTGATTGACAGGTATCCAACATCTGCAGGAAGAAGGGAGAGTGCAGTACCACCACAGTTTTTAGCCAGCTAACAGTGCATGTTAGTTTTGGCCCGCTTACCTCCATTAGCTGGTTAGCTACCATTGGTTTGGTTAGCTCTTAGCTACGGGCAGTTTGATGGGTGTCAATCATCCACCCCAACCTTCACAGTCCCCCTGTCAGCTCCACCTCTTTGCCCATTTTTGGAATTTCCAGGAATGACAACACGTATGATGCTGCCAAGATTGTGACGGTGAGAACCACCCAATGAGCTTCAATTCAGCTCTTCCGAAACCTACGGGTGACGTCACGGATGCTCCGTCCATCTTTTTTATAAAGTCTATGGATGGAACACAATACAAACTCTTTATTTTTGTTATATTATTGTAATTAGAAAACAGATTTTTGCCATATTGGAGGAAAAAACAATGAACTAAAAAATAAATAAATAAATTGTTCTAATTCTTACCGATACCTAACTTTTATGTGTAAGGGGTTGGACTGAGAGGAGTTACATTTACAGTTGCACTTATATCTAATTTTATGAATAAGTTAGAGAAAGAAAAATAAAGGCTTCTCCTTTGAGATTTTTCCCCACAATGAAATGGATTAATTTTCTGTTTCAATCAGTCCTTTTTAGCAGTATGAATCAAAAATGGAAGCAGGTGAAGCTTATGTGTGCTCTCTAGGTAACTGACTCAGTGACTGCAGTGACTCAAAAACCTGATTCACTTCAGTGAGTGACTCATTTTAACGCAATCTTGTAAAAGCAATGAAGTTTAAGGCTCTTGTCTTCAGCCCTATTGTCTCTTTTAGTTGGCTGTTGGTTTGTTGTCTTCTTGACTTGTATAAGTTTTAGAATAAGATCTTGCTTTGTGGCAGCACTGGGAGCACTGGCTTTAATAAGATGGTGGTGCCAACAACAGGTTCTACAGGCAGCAGGGATGTCTGACACAGGTGGTGTTTGGAAGATGGTCTCTGCAGGTTGACTTTCTTGTGTTGTTAAAGAACTCTCAGTAGCGGTTTTAGGTGTCTCTGACAGCGCAGCAGACAGGACCAGTGGCATGTTTTTCCACATTCTGTGGCTTATCTGCTGTGTCAGTTTCAGGTTCCACAGAAGTCAGATTTCCTTGTCAGGATATAAAACATTTAAGTCCATCAATGCTGAAAAGTACATGGAGGTTTTAGAGCAACATCTGCTCCTATCCAGACAACGTCTCTTTCAGGGAAGACCTTGCAGATTTCAGCAAAACAACACTAAACCACATCCTGCATCCATCACAAAAGCATGCCTTCCCAGGATAAGAATCAAGCTGATATCCAGCTGAACGTTTGGAGCATCATGAAGGCAGAAATCCAGCAATGAAGGTCCAGGACTGTAGAGCAGCTATAATCCTGCTGCAGACCAGATTGGGACAACATTCCTTTCCAGCAACTGGTCTTAGAAATGGGGTTATATTTATTCCAAAGTGAGTCAACATAGCACCAGTAGTCACTGTGCTGTACAAATATAGATTTGCTCCCATAAAACAGTTGTTCACAACTGTAATATGCATATCTCCCCTAGTTTAGAAGTGCAATATTACTGAAATGCAAGATGGATGTCTTTGATCTGAGCTACATTTTTTTTTACTTCTAACAAATCACAGCAGCTTTCTTTTAAAACTAATTTACCTCATTCTGGAAAATATCCCAAAAATCCATTAAAAATACCTCGATTACAGATATATAAAATTATTTTATTACTTAAATTGCACTGCAATAATGCAATATTTTATTAATGCTTCTCTGTCTTGAAAAACACCAACTCATATTTATGTCATCCCATCAAAACATTAAAAATACTCAGCTTCAAATTCGCCAGTGTGATTCAAATGTTCTTATTTTCACAAAACTTTGTGTTTGTGAGGTCTCAAGAACTTTAGTTGCCATGGTTTCAAAGAGTAGTTACACACACAACCACTGGGAGCCATTATCCCCATTTCCAATAAATTCATGAAGAAATAAATAAATATGCAAGAACAATTAGTCAGCATTTCAGCTTCTTTCATGATGAGTACAAAGCAGTGCGTGTGCCTCCCATCTTTCCAGGTCGTTACAGTAACTAATGACTCAGATGACATTTTCTGAATGGCCTTCAACAAAAGTTAAAGACCCGTGAATTTATTGTGGAATTATTTTTTATTGCGTGAAACTGATACTAAAAGTGTTTGCATGTGTACATCAATCACACTCAAAAGTACAAAAGTAGAAGCAGGTGGAACCTGGATGAGAACTAATCCAAAGGGAAATAAGTGTTCTTTTCTAAAGTTGAGACCTATCAGCAAGTAAAGAAAAGGAGATGATAATCCAGAAATTAAGCACTTCAGAAATCCTCTTTTCGTCTTCACGATGGAATATTAAACCCGGAGCGTGGCCTGCAGTTCTCATCCTTAATGGATTGAGATAATGGCCGGACAGATTGTTCCCAGGCACTGTCTTCCCTCTGCTCTACTGAGTTCAGGGATCCGGGGAGTAAAATAATCCGATTTTTTCCTCCCTTTATCTCCCAGACTCAAGAGGAGAAGCGAGGGAGCTTTGAAAAACCATGTCTGCTTGTCACAACTCCTTTTGTGTACCTTCCACCCATGTGTGGACCCGGCTTTGGAATCCATCCTTTTTCCAAGGGCTCACTGTCACAGCCTCAAATAAACCTGCTGGAAGTGCCAGCCCTGTTTTCCATTTTTCTGTCGTTTTTTTTCTCTCTCTCTCTTTCTTTCTTCCCCACTGTTTATCAGACTCTAGCCTCTCCCAAAATGAGGAGTCTCTCATGGTTAAGTGGTAGAGTTCATGCTGGGGTTCATGGAAATTCACCAGGTCTCTTACGAACTATTGTGGTGAGAAAAAGCTTGAGTCTGATCACTGGGATGTGAGCCACGCCAGGCTCCCCTGTGTGAGGAATGAGTATACAATGCGTAATAAGCACTTTTGCTGCACGCTAAGTTGGTCCGGTCATGACATCCTTAAGCTGAGTGTCGTGCCAGCTCTCCTGTTACAAAGACAAATTGTGCATGCAGAATTTCCTGGAGTGGCTCCGAAAGCTCTCCCCTAGTCTTATAGCCAAGCTCTCGATGGGGACTTGCACTTGAGAGATTTAGAGCCATAATTTAGTTCTCGCCCTCATCTCAGCCCCAGCAAAACTGTGTCGAACGGCGTCTAAGCCACCTGATTAGCTGAGTGACCAGTTTGGAGTCTTCAGGAATGCATTATGGACAGTTGCAGGGTATGAAGGAGTTGCTGTAATCTCTATTGATAAAATGAAACCACACATGAGTAACAAGGAGTCCAAACAAAGTCAGGCAACTTCAAGAGATTTCTGGTCCTAATTGCATTCTGTGTTTTAAGCAGCATCAGGTGAATAAAGGGTAATCCCTCTGTTTTTGTTAGGTCGTGTTTAGACGTTCCTTATTATACTACTCTGTAGATCTCTTCATGTAAAGTTATTAAAGTTGAGTAATCTTTGTTATTCTTAAATCTCACCTCTACATGCTCATTAATGTTTGTTAGGGTTTTTAAACGTTTCATTAAACATCTTTATAATATTTTATAATCCTCATCAAATAGTGAACTCCAGGTATGTGAAATACTCAAAGTCGTTTTTACCCAGATGTATCCTCTTTCCTTGGGTGCCTGCCTTTCCAAATAATACAAATTTGCTAGAAATGATACCCAAGAACATCCTTCAGTATCAACATCTTCATGTCTCTGGAGCAATGTTGTTGTATGAATTTATTCCAAATCAAATTCCAGCTAATTTTTATCCTTGTCAATCCATAATCATTTAATGGCAATTCATAAAATAGCCTGACCAAGAGTCATTTATCCCAACTTACACTCTATCTCCCAGAAAGAGCTAGCCTTTATTAGCAAGCAAACTAAAATTTGCATCAGAGGGGCTAGTGTGAATGCACCCTAAGGGTCAGCCCTAATAAGATTAATCACAAATGAACATTTTTAGCGTGACCTTGAAGGTAGGAAGTGTTTCTGCCTACTGAACCCAAACTGTGAGCTGATTCTACAAGAGAGGTCTCTCTCTGCTATGTGTTCTTGTGTGAAATGTGGTTTGTGATATCAGGTAAAGTAAATATCCTTCCCTGCATTCCCTTCCACAGCAAATCAATCTCACAAACCTATTTGGCCTTTACCTGTGACGTACAGAGCTTCTTATATAAGAAGAAAACTGCATTTAACACAAAAAAATCCTGGCAAAGTGTCTGGGGAGTGTTTTCTGAAAAGAAATTCACTGACATGCAACTTGACACATTACGCCTCACTGCTTGAGCTTGAGTCTGAAAAATGAGCTGACTCATACTGTTGTAAGTCAGTGAGATTCAAAGTTCATGACCACCAGATAAAGTACTGTAGTACTCTCCAGATATGCTTTAAGTGCTACTTGAAGAAAATGTCTCCCTTTATTCTGCCCTTTTCCAAATTTGGCATAATGAATCATTTCAAAAACATGTGACTGTAAACAGGTCAACATATCCTCCCTTTAGCTAAATAACTTTGGAAAATAAAGGCAATTTGGAGTCCTTAACACAAGGCACATACTGTTCACAGGGATGAATGTACATGCTCATTCCCCATCCATTTCTACATCATTCATCTCAATTGGCTACGGTCCCCTGATCAAACAATGTAGCTCATGTGTTTTGGGGCGTGATGGGCTGGCTGAGTCCTGCACATGGTGGTATTAGCTAGCTCCCATCTGATACTCCGGGTGGTCCTTATCTCACTGATACATGACTCTTTGTAATTTCCGACCTATTGAGAGATGCCTCGTGTGTTGTCCTTCCACTTGTCTTTGTCTTCATTTAAAACTGCTTGAAACTATTTTTGCCATTTACCTTTGGCCCTGGGTCATTCTCGGGAGAGTGATGGTGACACTGTGGCAGCTATAACTGGCACAGATGCTCTCCAAGCTGTATCTAAATAGTTTCCACCACACTGTCAATCATCTGCTCACGTAAGCACTCACCAAATTGCCTACAATCCAGCCAGTGAGCATAGATCAAGATTAGAATAAGTAGCATTCGCTGAAGATTTTCAGTTCAAAATGTGGGAAATAATGGTTCAATAATGGCTTTTCAAAATTTTTTTATCAAGTGTTTTCATCCCTGCAGGGAAAATCTAGATATATATATTTCAGGCTCCCTTATCCTCTTTTGGTCATTAATGTTTCTCACTGCGATAACTAGTAGAAATCCTCTTTTGGAAAGAGTAGCTTGGCTATAATCAGTGAGTACACATTTTACTGAGTAACACATTCAAATCAAATCATCAAATCAAATTTATTTGTATAGCCCTATATCACAACAAGTTGTCTCAGAGGACTGTACAGAAGATGTATATATGAACAATAAACAGAATCAGTGCAGACAATAAACAACATGAATGTACAATTAAAAATAAACACACAAACAAAAGGACTGTCCCAGCACATCCCCTGTCCTTAGACCCTCCATCGCGGTAAGGAAAAACTCGAAAACCCATCTTTGGGAAAAATGAGAAACCTTAGGGAGACCCACAGGATGAGAGAGATCCACCCCCAGGACGGACAGGCTGTAGATGTGACCAGGGCAGGTGTCCCCATGTTATAATAGTTCAGTATACGGAATGTCCAGGGGGCATCCAGGTGAATGCCCCCCAAACATTCCGCTAGGGATGATGGTTGATGGGGGAACCCAGATGACGAGGGGGGCATCCAGGTGAATGGGGTGATGCAGCAGGTGGATAAGAACACGAGCGCAGAGTCGGCCAGCTAAGGTATCCCTGGGACATCTGACAGTAAGCCATGCCTCTGAAACAGTGACCACTCCCCCGGGAGGGAGTGGGACAGAGGAACATCATGTGAATAGCAATGAACTAATGTTAGATATAAGTTAACAGTGTATAACTATAACAACAACAGAGAGAGAGAGCCAAGGGAAGTGCTCTGTGCACTGTACGTCCCCCAGCGTCTGGCTCTTAGTGCAGTTTAGCTCATCTATCCCTGAGACAGGACTCCTCTCCCTGTTCTTTAGCTGTCCTGAACATAAGCTTTCTCATAAAGGTACGTCTTAAGTCTGATCTTAAATGTAGAGACTGTGTCTGCCTCCCTAACATGGGCTGGGAGAAGGTTCCATAAAACCGGGGCTTGGTAACTAAAGGCTCTTCCTCCCACTGTACTTTTGGAGATCCTTGGCACTACTAATAAACCTGCGTTTTGAGAGCGAAGTGCACGGTTAGGGTGGTATGGTTTGAGGGCATCCTTGAGGTAGGATGGGGCCTTCCCATTCAAGGCCTTGTAGGTTAGGAGCAGGATTTTAAACTTGGATCTAAAATGGACAGGAAGCCAGTGTAGAGAAGCTAAAACTGGGGTAATGTGCTCTCTTCTGCCGGTTCCTGTTAGTAGTCTTGCTGCTGTGTTTTGCACAAGCTGGAGACTTTTCAGGGAGTTTTTAGGGCTAGCTACCAGGAGGGAGTTACAATAATCTAGTCGTGATGTAACAAAGGCATGGATCAGTTTCTCGGCGTCATTGTTTGATAACATATTTCTAATTCTAGCTATGTTGCGGAGGTGGAAAAATGCAGTTTTACAGGTTTGGTTTATATGTGCTTTAAACGATAGATCCTGATCAAGTAGAACTCCAAGGTTTCTTACAGTGGACCTTGCTCTTATCTCTCAGCTGGCTGGAGCAATCTGCACTATTTGCAGTCTTTCCACCTGCACATGGCAAGCAAGTTAAAATTAAACATTGAAAGGACATAAATCTTTGCTCAGTGTACAAAACTGATGTAAAGTTACAACTATTAAGAACAAAAAGGTCCACTTTAGCATTAATCTGAAGAACATAACATAACTATTGCCTAGAACAGTTAAAATGCT
>CM047986.1:30410013-30420943 GCA_026261665.1 Melanotaenia duboulayi | reverse complement strand
TTTCAGGAAAAAATAAAAAATGCCAGGCTCTGCTCTGTTTAAGGCTTTTGCTTTTCAAAATGTTTCTGGTCCCAGTTAACAGCATTCCAGGGAACATTCCAAATCATCCACATACCTAATGATAACAAATAGCCTATTATTACAGACATATAAAGACACTAATGATCTGTCAAGAAGTAGACAGACATGCAATTAAATATGCTGCCTAACATTTTACTGCAGCACAGCAGACGGTGTGGTCGTAGTACGGGACAATCAAGTCTCTACGGGGTGCTGCTGTGTTTCCTCTCATTGAACCATGAGAGTGGTAAGCCTTTAAATGCCACCAAAGCAATGTGAGCGCTGCAAAGCTAATGATGGTGGTGTAGATGATTAAGATGATAACAGTGAAATATGGTTTGTGGAGAGATAGCAGAGGTGCCAAGAGGAAGCAAAGAGATCCACATGATTCCGTTTGTGAATTTAAGGTAGGTTATGAACACAATGTTTCTCAGGATAATTTATTCAACAGGAACTTAGCCCAAATGATGAGAACAGCTCCGGGGATTGTAGGCTGCTGTCTACCAGATCTGGACTCCATCTACACCAACCGTGTCGAGAAGAGGGCCAGACCCATTGCAGCCAACCACCCACTCACCCGGGCAATGCACAGTTTGTACCACTTCCATCAGGAAAGTGGTAAAAAGAACATCAAAACCACCACAAAAAAGCCAAATTGCAGTAAAACCGCCAAAAGTATTTTAGTTATCCACCCTTTCATCCCCATGAAAATAGGGATTGGCCTCCATGAAACTGATCTTGTGTGAAACCAAGAACCAAGGTGGATTGGTCCAAAACCTCTACGGTCTGTGCTCCATGAGCACAGTGTTGCTGCACAGCTGGAGGATATGAAGTGAATGTGAAGAACACTCACCGATTCCCAATCCACGCCCTCCCCAATTCTTTATAGTCCAGCGTTACTTGAAGAAGAAGCTTGACTTCTTGATCAGTCTATATAAATGTTTCTCTTTTGCTTTGAAGTGAATCCTCAGCCATCTTCTCTTCTGTTCTTCCAAGTGAACTTCCTGCAACACGCAGTGAGCCTTTATCTGGACATGCGCTACGTCTTGTTCTAGCTTTGGAGTGTAAAGGTGGATTTATACTCGTGCAGTGTCTGCATCACTGATGTAGGCACTATGTAGCTCTGCAAAGGCTCGACACGCACCTCTTCCAGACCTGACGTGCACCCCTGCTACACAGACGGTTACGCGGAGGTACTTCCTTGTGATTGGTCAGTTTGGGATCACGTGTTGCCGGATATCTGGATCTTCTTGCTGAATTTGGGTGGTAACCATCATTTTTAAAAACAATCACCTGTGGATCAAGTTGATGAGAGGTTGATCAAATTATTTCTTCATTTTCTTCATCAAACATTTAACCTTTCTTTTTTTTTAGCTTGTCTGTTTTGTTTTTTTGCAGTAAACCTACCTACCCAAATATTTTCAATTTCTAACCTGGAGGTGAAAGTGAAAATGAATATTAAAGGAATGTGAAAATGAGGCGAATAATAAAGGAAGCAGGTAAGACAAACAGCAGCCTCAAGGCAAAGACCAAACGTAACTGTACTTAAATGTATACAACACGTGGGATTTAAAGACATGGACACCCTTGCGTGCACAACCCCGCCCTGCAGCGAAGTTTCTCATTGAACATTAATAACCTGGTCCGCTGTTCATTGCACATAAAAACACAGACATCTCCCCTGCAGTTATCCCCACCCCATCACCACCAACGGACCATTGCTAGCTTTTTTGTTTTCTTGCGGCCTCAAAAACAAGCTTTAAGGCTGGTCTTGAACTATGTAGTTCAACTATGTATGCAAATATGTTTACGGGTCTTATAAGGATTCCTTGCCTTCCCTTGATCCTCATTATGAGCACTGTGAATCTTCTTAACATGCATATAGTGTAGAAGAAAAGTGTCAGTGTTTCCTGTTTACTTTTTAGTTCTTTTAAATGGCTGGTCTGTCAGTATGTGACAGGAATGACAATTTCCCCTGTATTGATCCTGTGTAGTGACAAAGCTTCACTTTTATTGAAGCTTCAAATGTGTATGTATGTCATATGGAATTTTTGCTGCTTTTAACTACATCCAAAAGCGTGTAGTTACAACTACTGCAAAGAAAGAGGGTTTTATCAGCCTTAGGGCCTAGCTCAGATCATCTTGTTTTTTAGACCCAACTTACACTTTAACTCCAGTTCTATTACCAGCAGTGTTGTGATATGGTAACTGTTTCCTTTCTCACAGCAGCACGCTAAAAACCTGAGTGTTGTGAAAACTCAAAAGCCAAAGCACTTGCTACAAAACAACCGGTCTTTGTAAGGATAAGAAAAGATCTGGCCAGCAAAGACAACCACCACAGAGAAAGAAAAGCACTGGGAGACGAAGACACTGACAGACTGAGGTTTGAGAGACAAGCTGTAGCTGAACTGTAAGTCTCAGCAAGTGTCCAAGACCACGCTCTTACACACTAAAAGCCATCATTCACATGAATGGATAGAAAAGAAACACACATGCTTGGCAGTTTTGTTACAATTTTTCATTTTTGACTCCTATGCCAAGAGACCCTGTCATGCCCTCGACTTGAGAGCACCCACATCTATAATAAGCTTAACGACGCACCTATTTACCACCCACATAACAAGAACAAATGATCTAGCGTAATTGCACATTGGACATGTTGAAACAAAGTACTCCCGTTTTGAGATTACTTCTTCCTCATGAGCCAGAGCTTTCTTTTACACCCACGGGGAGGCAAAAGTTTGACAAGGCATTGTTGTAGTCCAAGTAGGCATAGCCTGACTTGCAGATACAGATACTACTTCAGGGAAGAAATGAAGTGGCAAGAGATCATTATAATGTGGTTGGAAAATGAGGGTGAGATTTTGGAAAGAGTGCATAGTCAGAGGTGGAAATAAATACGGACGGGGTGAAACTGAGTGGTGAGAAAAAATGAAACTGAAAACTAAACAGGACTGGAGGCGGTGTCATAGTTTCAGAGGTGATGATAAATATCAATGAATAACTAAATTAAGAAAATGCAAAAAGTACATTTTTCTCATTAAGTCAACATGGGAATTCCCATCTAACAGAGAAACTGGAGTGATCAGCAGGTAGAACAGCTGCACTATGGAGGATACAGGTCCTCGACACTGGGTCGTGGTTAGCTTGACTGGCAGGTTCGGCTATCGGTGTGTGAATGTGTGTGTGCGAATGGGTGAATGTGATGTATAATGTAAAGTGTTTGGGTTTCATTCCAGGTACAGTAAAGTGCTATATGAACACAGACCATTTACCATTTACCATTGACACAGACGTCCCGGTTTTGACCCTACCCTGGGGTCCTTTACTTAGACCCCCCCACCCCCTCTTACTCGCTTTATCTCTCATCAACTTCCTTTCTTTCCAGCTACTGTACAGTAAAGCCACAAAATCTTAAACAAAAAGAAACAAAAACACCCCCCCCCCCCAAAAAAAAAACAAACAAAAAAAACAAACAAACCTATAAACATATAATTAAAGGCAGTTTTGTCTCAGGTTTCCAGCTGTGGACCAGGGCTGGTACTAGTATTTTTCTGGCCTCTCCAGGTCGGGAATGAGGCCGAGCACCAAGTGGAGGAGTTCAAGCTTCTTGGGGTCTTGTTCACAAGTGAGGAAAGAGTGGAGTTGTAGATCAACAGGCGGAAAGATACAGCATCTGCAGTGGTGCAGGTTCTGAATCAGTCTGTTGGGGTCAGTTAAGCCAAAACAGGAAACTCTTGTTTACCAGTTGATTTACGTTCCTACCCTCATCTGTGGTCCCAAGCTGTTGGTAGTAAAAGGTTCATAAAGGTTAAAAAGAGTGGAAAACCGTGTGATTGTAACGGTGAGGAGAACATACAGTCCAATGAGTCAACCACTGAATCTCTGACACAGAATCTATTTTTAAATTCACATAGACTGATTTTGCTTTTTAGATATATAGATATACATATACATAGATAGACATATTCCATTGTGGTTGGCCAAATTATGTGATCTCTGTCTTGGTTTGGGATCTTTGTGGGTTCCACTGTTTATGAGCTGTGCTGCTATTTAATTTTCAGTTCTTGTGGCTTTTACTTTGTTATTGTTTTTAAAAAAAATAAAAATATAAAAAATCAAAATGAACTTAAATCCAAATGAGGGATCTGGTTTCACTTACACTTTTTTTTTTACAGTAGTGCTTCCTAACATGTATTTAGCTCACATTTATACTAGTTTCTTTTATGTAAAATGGAAGTATTGTTACATTCTTTGGTGCAAACATTTCCATTATTGTGTTTTGTGATCATCTGTTTCTGTTATTCACCAGCTCTAGTTACACCGGCATTAATTCATCTGAAGGATAAAACTTCTGTTGAGAAGAATAAAGCAAACACTGAGAGGATTGTGGACTAACATTGCTGGTTTTGGTCTTTTTATGATGAAAACTATCCCTGTCTGTTGCCTTTAGATCTTTAGTTGACAGTTTTGCAATTATTTTTGCCTTTAAATAAACACAGCGCTCATTGCAATACTGACAACACACAATATGACAGCCCAAAGCCTCAGTTTCACATAACAGGGATTCAGTCTTCTTTTTCAGCAACAGCATGAAACAAACTGCTGCGCACTTACACTGTAAACAGACTGAGAGCGAAGTGCCCCAGAGATCTCAGATGATGACATTCAAGCCTGAGTCATTATATTCAGGAAGCTGTAACACACTACATCTGCCGGTCACATTGTCAGCCTCTCAGTTACTGACATCTGTTATTAATGCTGAGCAAGCATATGGGAAACTTTGATGAAACTGAAAGATTTGGAGCTGTTCTAAATGAAACCACCAACATCTCTAATTGGCTTTTAAAAACGGTTAAATCCGCTGACAGAAATCACACTGACGTATCGGAAAAATCTCCTCGTTGCCACGATCAACTGTGAGCAGATTTCAAGTTTGCATGCAATTTCTAATCTTCCTGCTGCAATCACATTTATCACATGTCCCAATCATGTTCACCGAGTGGGGGGGGGGGGGTTGGTTGGTGTCCAGAGCCAATGAAAACAGACTGTACTACACACAAGACCTTTGGATGGAAATGCTCTGAGAGTTAATAGCAAGTGTAATTGCATTGTATTCTGCTGTTGACTGTAGTTGCTTAGTGGCAATCTCTGATCTTGAACGGAGTCTGTCAGTAGGGAGAAATATAAGCTCGGTGTCCGTGTGAGCGAGGCCACAACCTTTTAGAGCTAAAAACTAGAGAGACACAGTCAGGTCAAGTCTGTGCCTGGCCTGTTTCAAATGCAGTAAATATTGACTTTGCTTCGCAAGTATTTACTTTTGAGGCTTTGTGGGGAAACTACGAGGCAGTTCATTTTTTAGATTAGAAGCTCTAGGAATGGAGGGTCACATTGTAAAGCCCAGTGTGTTTCAGAGGGTTTTCACGCAGCGGTCGTGTTTAATCGGCCTGTACCGTACAGGGATCATTTCAGACACATGAAGGCTGCTGTGTGCACTGAGGATGAGATAGTTTCTATTGTGCCTTTCTCAGTATAAACCCAGACTTACAGCGTCTGATGCCTAAACACACACACACACACACACATAGACACACATTTTTTAAATATAAACCCAATTCAGAGTAGAAAGTGGGTGGCCTAACAAAATGTCGGCTCAGCACATTTACCCTAATGTCTGCTTTCTGCTCAGATACTGTCATATTGCAAGGCCGCCATCTCTCAGGGTGCCTCTGTTTTCATAGAGTAAATACTTAAGTCTGATAAACACACACAGCCTTGCACAGCGCCGTGCTTCACTGTGCAGCGCTTCATTGTGCAGCGCTTCCTAGTTTCTGTTGTAGGAAGCGAAACTCATGTTGCTGGTGTGTTTTAACTGGAAGGGAGGTGCCTGAGAGAGAAAACATGTGAACG
The DNA here is from genome assembly GCA_026261665.1 of Melanotaenia duboulayi. NCBI lineage: Eukaryota > Metazoa > Chordata > Actinopteri > Atheriniformes > Melanotaeniidae > Melanotaenia > Melanotaenia duboulayi. The sequence continues at coordinate 30,414,973 of CM047986.1, read as the reverse complement.
TTCAGTTGTTATTCACCTGTCAGCTTGAACTAATACGCAGCTATTCATGTGATGTTCAAAGACAAAAATAACTCCTCAGAGAACTGCCTCGTGACCTCGCTTGATGATTAACCCCCATTAACACAGGTGCTTTTTCACCATTGTGCAGTTGAAAAAAGATTTATCATCTTGATTTGTTTCATTAGTTTACTCTGTTTCACGGACATAGAAATGTAAAAACTTCAAGAAACATGTTTGTGTTTAGAATCCCTTCTTAGCATATCAATAATAATAATGGATTAGGTTGGATAAATAACTTTAGAATGACTCCCTTCTTTCATTCCTCATTCTTACTTGGTGATGGTAAGTCTGCTACGGTTGTCCTGGGCCACACTGATAAAAAGTCAATCCACCCGGACCACCACCCTGCATTCATAGTTCTACACCTGCAATGCAGACACTAAAAATTAAAGTGTCTCTCCCAAAGTCAAATTGACAGATTGAGGACTCAAACCTCCATTGGATGACCCACTGTTCCACCTGAGCCACTCAAACACTGTAAATGCAGAGTAACTCCAAATAAATGCTTATCTCTCTGAATCTGCTTCCCAGGTAGTAGCTGCTGGAGGACATGCCAGCCACCTGCAACCCTGCATCGGAGTAAGTGGAGGAATCTAGCGCTGCTTGGTGCTGCGCCATCTGAAGTTACTGCGGTGACGAGTCCTAACAACCTCATATCTGCCTACAGTTACATTTAAACATGTAAAGCCTCGTTTATGTATATTTATGTAACATTAAAGGCAGTTTGTTTTCCCTTTGAAACATACAGTTAAAAACAACAAGGAAACCTCTTTGTTTTCCTAAATATTAATCAGATTATGTGTCGTTACTCATTTTTTAAATTTGTACACAGAATGTAAATGAACAAAAGGACAATGAGCACCTGGTTTAAATTTATCTTTTTCATTTTAAAACTTGACCTGAAAGTTCTCTCTCCTCCATGTATCAAATCAAATCAAACTTTATTTATAAAGTGCTTCTCATTCCGAAGGCAATACAAAGTGCTTACCATGGTTAAAAAAAAAAAAAAAGCAATTCATGCATATTGAACATAAAACAAGCCTTTACTCACCATAACAGAAAACCTAGCAATTAAAAAAACAAACAAAAGAAAAAGCCCAAAACACCCATAATAGTCTCTTTCACACGCAGTTGCATGTGCACACATGCATACACACAAATGAAGCAGTTGCCCCCCCCCCAAAAAAAAAACGCTGCACAAACATGACTCCCTAATTTCTGTATCTAAACTGAATGTAGGTATATCTAGCTTAATGCTACTGTGAGGAAACAAAATCATGGGGATTCTCTACACCAGGGGCCAGTCCACCCATGTCCACAGAGGCCGCTGCCATAGCAATGGATCAGGGCAGGTTGGGGTCTACACCACAACTGTAGTACAGGACTCATTGGATCATGATGAATACAGAATTATACATTTCCTTCTTTTGTGTATTCGGGTATCCATTCATCCAGTCTCCTCCACTTTGGGCTGGGTCACAGGGCCGCGCAGAACCCACTGCTTTATACACACTTAACAGTCGCCCACAAGGACGGAATGGTAAATGGTCTGTACTTCTACAGCGCTTTCCTGTCCCTGGAACGATACCCCAAAGCGCTTTACATTATACATCACATTCACACATACATTCATACACTGATGGCGCTACACAAGGACCACACAGGCAAGGCGCTAACCACAACCCATCAGGAGCAATTTGGGGTTCGATGTCTTCCTCAGGGACAACTCGACAGTTCAACTGGCCGAGGATCGAGCCGGCAACCCTCCGGCTACAAGAGGGCCACTCTACCCACTGAGCCACACCACCCCACAAGGATGTAAGTGAGATTGGTGGCATCATGAAGTCAGTTCTAATGAAACCCACTAATCACCATGGCAACTGATGTTGGATCTTTACTGAGGCAGTTTGTGTTCAGAGTTCCTGATAAAATGTAAAAAAGATGACCTCCCATTAAAATGTTGTCGTGTTGATGTAGAACTATGAAATCTAAGCTCATTTCTAACATTACAACCACACTGAAAGTGTTACACTCATCTTAAATAAGTTATATTTATCAATTATCAGCAGCAGCAAAGGTTTTACTAGACTGGCTGGTTTATTAAACCTTTTGTCTTGACAGGCCAGAGTTTATGTAGAAACTTATAGGGATCATTCAGCTTTAAAATTTTCATTGAAACTTATAAAAAGTAATATTTCAGACATGAATTGTTCATTCAGCTCATGTTGAAAAGCAGTATGCAGCTATAGATGGTGTTTAGTATCAAAAAGGCAGAAAAAGAAATCTGTAACACATAAAATCCTTTTCTTGTTTTCTTAATGTGCATTTGAAACAAAATAAGATTTTTTTTCTTTTCTTTTTTTGTATTTGTTGTGATGATGTCGTCAAAACAGCATGCAAGAAGCAGAGACAACTTCCAGGTCATAACAAATAAAATCAAATGTCCTTTTATTTATTTATTTGTGTACAAATCTGAAAGTGGGTGCCAGTTCATTGATTCTTTTTTTTTGTTGGTTTAGGAAAAAAAAGTAGTACAAAGAAGAGTTTTTTGTTTTTTCTCAACTCTCAGTTCTAACCATTTTCAAGTCAAAGTGAAGCAGAAAAGTAAAAGGAGAGAGGAAATGTGTTAGATGAGTCTTCATTTTTGGCATCTTACACTAGCCAGTTCTTTACAATGGCCCTTCATCTGTCTGCCTCACAAGCAATAAAATCACTTCTGCACAAAGTCACATGTGAACCTTAGATCATCATCACACTGTGAGAATGTGATCCAAGGATCTGTCTACTGATATACCCCTTTTAACAACAGTAAGAACACTTTTTCAGTCATCTTGGCCCCTTGTTGAGATGAAAAATGTGTCTTTCTGCAGCACAAATGTTGACAAATATCACACAAGGGTTGCAGCACATTCCACACAAGGCTTGTCAAGATGCAGAGGAACTTATGTAATGAACTCCCATGTTTGCATGCCAGAAAGCTAACGCATTAACAATGTTGGGAATCTTAAAACATCATGAGAAGTGCTTGTATTTGACTTATTACATCCTTCTTCCTTCCAGACGAGGTCATCCTGTATGTTTAGAGAGAGAAATGAATGGCAGCAGTTAATCATATTGAACTACCATAAAAATAAAGAGCTGATTTGGTTTGTCAAGTCGATGTAGCGTGATGAATTAGTACAAAGAGTTCATAAATATCCTGGGAGAAAGGCATGAGGGCTCAAACAAATCCCCAGGATCCACTTAGAGAAGCAGAAAGATTTATGGTCCACCAATGAAAAGGAAGAGAAAAGTCACAGAGAGACAGGATGGGAGGGGAGAAAGTGGCAGATGTGTCTTGTAAGAAGAATCATACACAAACTTTCTTGATATGGTATAAAATATGATGTGATGCCATTTCCTCTTCAAAACATAATAAATAAATAAAAGAGTTCTAGTTCTAGTTACAGCTGTGCAAAGACATAATTTTATAATGTATATATGTTTTATATTTTAAAGGAGGGATTATTTATGTAACTGGTTCCTCTGTAGTTTGTTCCTGTAGACTTAAATGTTTCAAACCAACTCTTGTGAATTTTTTCACAATTATAATTAAACTATAAATGATTTCCTGCCATCTTCTCCAGCAGTGTTTCCAGCAAATCAAACTCATTGAACTACATTAAATTATGTCTGAACATTCCTGTTCAAAGCCAGGTTTATCTTATAAAATGTTAACATGCTTTAGAATTACTGGCCAACTCAGATCATTTTGACTGAATTTAGTCTGGCTGACAGAGAAGGAACTTGGACATTTACAATAAATCTACTGGCTGATACGAATAACTTCTGTTTGTTTTTTATTTGGTGCAAACAAACAACACATGTGTTCAAGATGTCAGATTCGCTTCCTTTGGCTGCAGCAGCCATGTTGTCATCCAGTGTCAACTCCGTCACTTTTACATACACAGACATGCCCAGAGTAAAAAACCTTGATAACCAACATTATAGTGCAGCTTAGTGATGTCCCCATTGCTAGGATTAGTTAGGCCACATCACCTAAAGATACCCTGGTCAGTAAAANGACCATAGTGCAGCTTAGTGATGTCCCCATTGTTAGGATTAGTTAGGCCAGATCACCTAAAGATACCCTGGTCAGTAAAACTGGCAGTTTGTACTAAACATTCCCAACTAGGATTAGTAGCTTAGTGACGTAACTTCAGCTTCAGCGCTGGATTTTTTTATGACCTCAAAGAAGGTTAACATCTTACTGAGTTGAATCACCATGGCAACTTGTGCTGGAAATCATTCTGAGGTAAAAGGTCAACACATGCTGGAGTACAGCCTCCTGACTATTTATTTCTAAGAGAAACTGGAGAAATGAAAGTAAACATTAAGTAAACAATAGTAAACAATGACAGAGTCTCTGTTAAACTTTNTGCATCAAACAATGACAGAGTCTCTGTTAAACTTTCTTAAAGAGTTTTGTATTTAATGAAGTACACGGTTGAACATCTGCAGATCCACATCATCATTCTTTATAAAGGTGGCAGTGGTGTTGACCAGATTATTATTCATTTATGGATTTACACAGAAGTGGTTCTTTTTAAATTTTGTCTGCTTTCCTTCCTGCTGAAGCGCTTGGTTGCTGCAGCTGTGTTGGATATCACTTTGCTAGAATTCATGGTTGTTAATGGTCATCTGCTGCCAGTTTTGCCTATTTGACAGAAACATGCAACCTCACAGTCAGAGAACCTGGTTAATTGACTGAGTTGATAATCAGCACTGTAGTACAGCTTAGCATGATCTCTATTGTTACAGTTTATTAAGCTAGACCTTCAAGAGACCCTCAATATTTTTAACACTGTTTTGCACATTCACTCGCCACTTCTTCAGGTCCACCTGTTCAATTGCTTGTTAA
>CM047986.1:30086302-30101804 GCA_026261665.1 Melanotaenia duboulayi | reverse complement strand
TACCTGCACCAATCCTGCCTCCAACTGTCTGCCTGCATTTGGGTCCTCACCTCTGCCGCCATTCATGACAATAATTTAAATTGCTCTTGTTTTAAAGTTATGTAAAGTTTGTTTGAATTTATATTTTTATTTTAAATAAATTATTTTTAATAAATGTTCCAACATTTTAATTAATTTTCTCAACTATTTTCTCTAATAGAGAACAATCGCTCCTCCCTTTCCTCCTCCTTTTTCTCCCCTTCCCCTTCTCTCTTTTCTCTCTCTTCCTCTCTCTTCTCTGCCTTCTCCAGAAAAAAGAGAGGATCTCTCTCACCCCGGCCACTTAGCAGGGGTGCTGCTCTCGCACTCGTCTTCCTCATCATCATGTGGCATCATGTGGCCTCGCCACATCCTCGTCTGTTCCTAGAAAGACAAAAAATGGCATATATTATAACCTAAACTAATATTTAGTGTTAGAAAATGTTATGAACATCACCAAACAGATGCATGGAAAGCTAACAAAAGCTAAATGCGATCGTCGACTATCCTCAATTTATTTGGGTCAGATTAATAAAATACTTACATTTAGAGGTCATTTTGTGCCATTCGATCTTCTCGCCTCCTTGCGCCATGTTAAGCTTCTGCCCACAATGCATTGTGGTCTATATTGACCTGTCTAGTGACCATCGATGCTCACTTCTTAGTCTTAGTTCGGGGCAGCAGTAGCTCAGGTGATTGAGGGGGCCATCCAATAATTGGATGGTTGGCGGTTTGATTCCCACTCCCCAAGTCATCTGTTGTGTCCTTGGGCAAGACACGTCACCCTCTTTGCCTCCAGTGTTGGCATCACTGGTGTATGAATGTGGGTATCCAATTATGGCTGTTGTCTCACATCAGATTATGCTGTTTACATGATCACTGGAATTATTTGATAACTCCAGAAATCAGATAATGATCTGTAAACGGATTAAATGACGGGGTCATCAAAATTTGTTTTTTGAGTAATGTTTGTGTTTTTTTTTATCTTTGTTTCAATTAGTAAGTTTTTAAAATTGTTTTAACATTTCAATTGTTGATAAAACGCACAATATAATATAGAAATGACTAGAAAATGTGCCACTTTTGGCCTTTTCCTCTTGTTTGATCCACTATTAAATCGTATATGAGGCACCTCTCCATTTATTTCTCATTAAAATGAGCAATGATTTGCAAATATGTTAAACACCACCGCTCATAAACCTAATTTAATTTGTATTTATATTGTCCAGTTTAACATCACTGCTTTTAATAATGAAACATCATCATTAAAGTCTTGGTACTCCTAAAATCTTTTTCAAGCCTTAACTTTCTCTTCTGTTTTGCTCTTTTCTTCTGCAGTGACTACAATGAACTCAAGTGGTGTGTGGACCTCTGGATCAACGAGACTTTGTGTAAAAAGTCTCTTGGAGATGAGCTTTTTTTGGAGGTCCACCAGATCTACTTTTCATCCTGTGGACAGATCCAAGACCCCCCTTTATTTACTCTCATCATGTTAGCAGCCCCTGTTATTGTTGCCACACTGTTACTGCCCTTTCTGTGTGTTCCTCTCACCACCTGGAAGAAATAGATGGACTTTGGGGCTCTGATGTGCTAAAAATAAGGTACTTACTAACGATCATTTCTAAATTACTCAATTAATTTATCAGCTATGTTTGGTTGTTTTTTAAAACACAAGTGAGGTGGTATGCTTCTGTTTATTCAGTATTTTCTGTCTTAGTAAATTCAAAGCAGTACACTAGAACTGGAAGGACAGTGAGGAATGTTTTTGCATGAAGTCAAGTGTGGGAAATATAAGAATGGCCTTCATACATACTAACAAGTATTGGTAAGAAAAAAAAAACACCTTGGGGGTTGACAATCTTAATGGCATGCTGATCAAGCCTTTAGCTTCAATAATTGCATGGTCACACATAGGCTATTGTTAATCAGTGTTTCATCAATAATGTATGTCCACAAGTATGGAAAATATCCAAAGTAATCCCAATAACAAAGAATAAAAAATTCCCAATTTCTGAATCTAATAGTCAACCAATAGGTTTATTACACATATTAGGTTTTGACATCATTAACCTGCTATTAGCAAAAAAGTACGAATACAATGAGTGTGTTTTATGCTAGCAGCTATTTAGCTGTTGCTAACTGTTAATGTACATTTGAAAGAAAACACTTAAGCATGGAAAACAATGGATAAACTAGCACATTTCATGCTAGAAGCTATTTAACAGTTGCTAGCTTTTATGCTCTGGCTAAACTAGCTTAAAGTAGCAATTTTCCTTGAAATCTTAAACATAGATTTCAAAGAAAACCTTGGCATTTTAAAAACATTTGGCTTTTTCTTAGAGGTTCAAGTTGTTAACTTTTTCACTTTTCATGTATCCACTGTCCTAAGTGTCCTTAAACAATTTTTTGAAGACTTATTAAACAAAACAAACAAAAAAAAAAAATCAAATGTAGAGCTTGTTTTGACCCTTTGCTCATACCACAACTTTGTCTCGTGAGAGTTCATGCAAGCTTTTGATTAATGTTAATAAGGTTTGTGCTGATTGGCTGCAGGGAGGCCAGAGTCGGAAGAGGGGCTGCCCCAGTGCATGCACAGTGTGTCAGACTCAGCAGCAGCATCAACAGCTTAGTGATAGCGAGCGAACTTGACCAAGCAGCTTAGAGAATTCAGCCATTTATGTTTGAGCCAGACTCCGAGCCTGTGAGTGAAGATACTGAAATGGTGGAAGAAGCACGACAACAAAATGTTTACAAAAATGTACATGGCAGAGCACTCAACTGCACTTATAAAAAAGAAAACACGGGGCTCATTTGTACATTGCAGGGGGTTAAACTTTTAGGCTTGTCCCTTAGCATTAGCATTGGCGTTAGCATCAGCATTAGCTACGTCAGCAGTAGCATGACTTTATATCAGTAACAACACCTACCAATTACATTGATGGTAAGCCGCTCAAAGTTGGAAATGCCCCTCTTTCCAATCGCCATGCCTGCTGTCAGTGGCAGAAACTGGTGCGTAAGGGACAATTGACTGAATATTTAATTTTATTAAAACTGGAGCACATGGGTTAAAATATTGGATGGATAGAAAAAAATCTTAGTTTTATGTAGGTTCAGTCCCACTATAATTGATCTCTACCCAACACATATTTATGGAGTTATGATTTCAGATGTGAAAAATTCCTCATAACATTGTCTTTCTAAAATGTTATACTCACTCATAAGTCACACTTAGGCCTTGTACACAGATAACAATTTTTTTAATCCTATGAGATTTTTTTTTATCGGTTCGAGACCTCAGACGTGAAGATAAAAAATATCGCATTGAACCGTTTTGATCAAAATTTGTGTGGTGTGCGCCGATAATCCAATCACAGAACAACACACACATGAAGGAGGGTTGCTACAATTTAAATGATGGTTCTACCTAAAGTCAACTACCTATTTTCAATGATACCCACTAAACCATCCTCCAGCTGGTTTACATATATCCAAATTTCTATTGAAAAACAAGCATCACGTATCAGTCTAAAATCTTTACAACAGACTAAAGACAGTGGTGGATTGGAGCTACCCAACTATTGACTATTCCTTAGATAACAAGCTGCAATATATCTCCAAATGGCTTAAATCTAGTGGTCTAGATGAACCATGGTTAGATGTAGAGCAAGCATTGTGTGAGGATCTCGTTATCTCTGACCTGCCATTGATCAGCTCAGCCATCAAACCACATAAGTGTTTTAAAAGCATTAACATCAGTTTTGCTTTAATGGCTTGGTGGGAATTTCTTAAAATAACCAAGTCTTCACTTCTTCCATGTAATCTTACACCCATCTGGAACAACCCTGACATCCTGCAAAACAAAAAGATGATTTACTTTACTCAAGGGAAAAATAAAGGAATAAAACAGAAAATATAATAGAAAATGGAAACTTCTTGTCATTTAATATTCTCACTTCACAATATGGAATCAATAGCACTAAAGTTTTAGAATATTAACAGCTTCGGTCTATTATATGTAAAAAAAATATTCCATTTAGCTTGCAACCAACCAATTAAAACAAAACAAATTAAACAACCAATTAAAAAACAATTAAACAACCAATTAAACTTGCAGCTACCTATCAGGGTAGCAGAATTCTTGAATTTCAGTGCCCCAAAGCTATTTTCAAAAATACATAGACCAGGCATCAGCAACCTGTGTGTGCCGTTTTCAACCATAACAAAAAGTGAAATTACAGCATACAACACAAAAACATACCAGGTATTTTATTACATCCATATAGAGCACATCCAATCATATTGTTAAAGATATTTTTTTCTGAAATTCAAAAAATTGCTTTCATAAACATATTGCACTGGGAAGACAGGCCAAAACATGGACATGGACAACCAGCTAGTCATTTAAACTAAAACCAAGTGTAGACTGAGGCAACATCAAATTAACAGCTGCCTACCAGTTAGTCAGTGTGATCTCTGGCTTTGCTTGGCTGAGCTCTGTGATCTGGGGCTTGTAGTTAGTTACTTTGAGTTGCAAACAGGCCTCAGAATGCTTCGTTGTTAACTGACTGCAGGTGGGGCTGAGCATATGTTTCATGTGTGAAAACACCTGCTCACAGAAATATGTTGGACAGACAGCAGCGCCGGTGCAATGTCCAACGAGACAGCTCAATTTCTCAAGTGCAGATGCCCAGCAGGTGAGCTCACAGATGTACATGATTATTTCAGTGGTGCTGATGTTGCGGTGGGAGTAAAACTCTGTCATGTGTCGGACGTAGTGGAAAGTGGAGGTATAAATGTCATCTGAGAATACTCCCAGCTTACCGACAAAAGCCTTCCATGTCTCCAACATGTCCAAAACAGTTTGTGTTGCACCTTGCAGTCTGAGATTGAGCCCACTCAGGTGCCAGCGATAAACACACTCCACTTCTCGTCCTCCAGTTCTGGATGCTATTGGCCCTTTTCAGCCAGAAAGGCCTTAATAGCGTCAAAGCAGCTGACAAATCACTCCAGAACAGCTCAACCATCTCACTGCTGTGTGGAGAGGGAGATCTGTGTATGCACTGCCCAGTTCTATCAATAGGAGCCTTATACCCATAAAGTTACCCTTGGCAAAGCAAATTTGTTAGACACAACACAGAAGCCAGACCATCATTCTGTTTGCTACAATACTGGACAGGACAAGTTCCATCCATCCATCCATTTTCTGCTGCTTATCCAGAGTCGGGTCATGGGGGCAGCTGCCTAAGCAGGGAAACCCAGACTTCCCTCTCCAGGGTGATCCCAATGTTTTCCCAGGCCAGCCGAGATATGTAGTCATCGCGGTGTGATCTGGGTCTTCCCCGGGGCCTCTTTCCAGTGGGACATGCCCAGAACACCTCACCAGGGAGGCGTCCAGGAGGCATCCTGATCAGATACCCGGGCCCCCTCATCTGGCGTCTCTTGATGTGGAGGAGCAGCAGCTCTACTCTGAGTCCCTCCCGGATCATCGAGCTTTTCACCCTATCTCTAGAGCCCCGCCATCCTATGGAGAAAACTCATTTCGGCCGCTTGTATTCGCAATCTTGTTCTATTGGTCACTACCCACAGTTCGTGACTAAAGGTGAGGGTAATTCGACGTAGATCAACCGGTAAATTGAGAGCTTTGCTCTTTGGCTCAGCTCCTTCTTCACCACGACAGACCGATGCAGCGTCCGCATGACTGCAGACGCCGCACCGATCCACCTGTCAACCACCCGCTCCATCCTTCCCTCACTCGTGAACAAGACCCGGAGACACTTGAACTCCTCCACTTAGGGCAGGATCTCATTCATGACCAGGAGAAAGCACTTCACCCTTTTCCGGCTTAGGACCATGGTCTCAGATTTGGAGGTGCTGATTCTCATCCCAGCCGCTTTATACTCGGCTGTGAATCGCTCCAGCGAAAGCTGAAGATCACGGCCCAATAAAGCCAACAGAACCACATCATCTGCAAAGGGCAGAGACCCAATTCTGAGGCCACCAAACAGAAATAACTTGTCCTCTTGTCCTATCGCTGGTTTGCTGACAGGACAAGGAAAAAAAATAAATAAATAAAAGAAATCAAACAATTATGCTGTTAATTAAAGAAAATAAATAAAGGAAAAGGAAATACCTCCATAGTGAAGACCCAGCAGACTTGAAACACTGAGTTCTAGCTTTAACGCAGTTAGAAAACCATCCCACAGCATGTTCAGATAGGCCAGTATCAGAGTCTTTCTGTCAAGATGTTATAGTCTACTGTGTCAAATGCTTTAGATAAATCAATTAAAGAGCTGCACAACATTTCCGACAGTCCAGTGCTTCAACAGTGTAATTCAAAACCTTAATAGCAGCCATTGTTGTGATTTTTCTAAGACCAGATTAATGTGAAGACAGGATACTGTTATTGTTAAAAAGTCTGTGTGTGTGTGTGTTTGTAACTAAAGTAACTACTGCTTTTCTATGTACAATTACAGAAATATAAAAGACATTCCCAAAGATTCCAAAAGATATTATTCACAATGATTTTGTTCCTCTAGAGAAAATGTGAGTGATTAACCTTCACATATATCTGGTTTATGGTTATATAATAGCTGAATACACTATTCCATATGTTAAAGTCCCAGACTGCCAGAAGCCTTGTACTTAAGTCTGATGATGGTGAATTAGAAAAGGTTCAAAAACAACAGAGCCAAGGTTCAGCTGTGGTTGGGTGGTCTGCACCATCACCACGGACGTAGCAGCTGGATGTCATGCCTTTTTTATGTATTTACTTATTTTTATTTATATATTTCTGATATTGTTTATATTATTGTAATCACTGTTATCATAAATAAAAACCAATAAAATTTTGAGGGGCAGGCATACATAGAAGATGTTCCCTGTGGCAGAGTAAATCTGTGATTGATACACAGATCACCGTTCTGCATGTCATGACGGGTCAATTAATAAATAAATCTTCAAGTGATACTAAATGAAGAACCATTTGGGGTTCTTCTAATGGAGCTAAATTATTGAAAATAGTCAGACCTCTACCAATAAATGAAGTGTATATGCATACATCAATTAATGAAGCAAATGACTACATTTCCCATCAACACTATGCTACGATGATGCATCATCCATTAGGAGTTCCTGCCTGATCCAAGTGCAGCTGAATGATGTGATAATTGTTGTATAAAGTACAACAGGCAAGTAGTAACTTTACAGTTTTTGCCTTTGTGAAACGGCTACCTTTTGCACTGTGGACCATTATAGCTGCTGTACATGCTTTTATTTTTGTCAAAGTAATCTGTTTATTAATACAAGATGTGTAAATGTACCGATGTCTGAGACTAGAATGAAAACCTGTTTAATGTTCAGTCCATTTACGTCAGAGTACTTAAACACATATTTTTTTGCCAAAACATATTTATCTTTAAAGAGACATGTGGATGGCCAGATTTTCAGTAGAATAGTAAAAATGTTCTTATCATTTCCAGTAGACTCAGCTGCATTTTATTTAAAGGGGCCAAAAATATCAAAACTCAGAAAATGGGGGCACCATTTAGGGGTTTTGTTGTTGGTTGAGATGGGTTGTAAAATGTAAATAAAAACTACATGTAATGGTTTGTATAGTATGGTCTACTGGGAATAAAATATGGGTTAATGAGATGGTCAGATGGTGGTTCATGGAAAATATGAGCTCATTTTCAATTTGATGGACACAGGTTCATAAATCTGAGACAAACTGGGTCTAAAAATTGGACAACAATTTTAGAAAAATGTTCCTTAAAGTAAAATGTGATGACTTTGAAGCTCAATCATCTGCAGTGTATAATTTCACCAAAAGATTCTGGGAATCAGGAGGAATCTCTGTGTGCATGGGACAAGGCTAAATGTTGATAATGCTAAACATCACCCTGGAACTACTTTTTACAGATGTGTTGCTGCCATTAGATTCACAATGAATTCACATTATTTTCCATGAAATGGTAAAATGTCTCAGTTTCAACATCTGATATGTTGTTTATGTTTGGGAATAAAATATGGTCTATTAAATTTAAAAAAAAACATTGCATACTGTTTTTATTTACATTTTACACAGCATCACAACTCTAAAATATGGGTTTTATCATTTATTTTTTCATTTATAGTAAAAGACTATTTCAGGGTAAGAAGAAGCAAAACAAAACATTTCTTAAGTTGTTTTTATTTAATTTAATTTCATAGCAATAGGACGTTGTTTACTGTTGCTACACACTTAATAACTTTGTCACTAATTATGAAAATGAAATATGTGAAAACATATGGGTAACTCTTATGAAGAAGTCCCAGGGTCTTTGCCCTTCGCTTGCCTCTGCAAACCTGCAACCCTGAAGTATAAATACTGGGCTGGAAAGGTCCATTAATAATGCAACCCACTTTGGATGAAAAAAGGCTGTGCAGGGTTAAAGCAAAGCACATTCTGTGACACATTAACTCGGGAAGCTGCAGAATTGAACACACACTCAAGCAGGTGTATGCTTTACATCAAAGCAGGGCTTCCAGTGGAAGCCTTAGAACAATCAAGGAGGAAAAACATGATTAATTTACAGTTAAACGTCTACGTCACCACGCTGGATGAACACATAATTCTCTTCATTTGACCTTTTGACTCTGTTGTGTAACATAAAATCCTGAACCACAAGCTGTAGATTTTTTTTTTTTCCCATAGCACGTGTTTGGTCACCCTGGCCACTCTGTACACAAGAAAAGTCAACAAACTACAAGGTTGAAAAGCCATATTTACTGATCTAAGGTCAATTTCCCCTGAGACAGAATTCCTGCTCCGTTCATCCAGTCATGTAGGACAGTTAGGACTTGTTTTTGCGGTCAGTTTACATGGATTATAAAACACTGCTGACTCTACTGTGGGGTTTGGGTGTATTTTACATCATTTTTTTCAACTAGACTCTAGTAGTTCCGGTGGATGAAGATTAAATCAAATAAATAAAGCTTTGGAAAAAGCAACTACCTATACAAGACATCTGTGAACGCACATGTTGGCGTGTTATCTAAGCAAGGCAGAACCGACTGTAGGGTTCAGCCTCCTCTAACTGTCTACTATTTATCACTCTCGACCTCAGCACACCCAGTTCTGTAAAAATCATCAACACCAGGAAGCTTAGTACTCTGAAATATGTTCTCATTGGCAGGTAATAGTAAGTAAATTAAGAGTAACTTGATCCTGTTTTACCTTAATACTGTTAGCCTGGACTAAGTCTTCTGTAAACGATCTCCTGGATAACTACGTTTAGTCACTTCAAATCTAACTAAATGAAAAACAGTGAAACTGCAGAGTCAGTCCTTTATAATGTAAAACTCCAACATCTATCAAAATCTAGAATTTCATGTGAAATTGTGCCACCTTCACTGGTAGAAGGTGATAAGAGGTGAAAGAGCCCATGANGTGATAAGGTGATAAGAGGTGAAAGAGCCCATGAGGTTTTATTACACCAGACACTGTTGAGGACGGTGGACTTTAACATCTGTCTGATTTCTGATCTTTGCCCACCAGTTTTAAACCAAATATTGTTAAGGGGGAGGCAATGGTGATGTGGGAGCTATGGAGAATAATAAACCTTTAGTAAATAGATATCTAAATATCATCCATCATCAGTTTTCTTCTTCAGCTCATCTTATATCTGTAAACATTCCCAGAGAGATTAAAGTCATTTTGGAAATGTCCAAATAAACCCCTGATAGGACTTTTAGCCTCTGTGTTTGTTTTAGTCCACATGAAACACAGTTTTGGGACACTACTAATGAACTTTTCAGAATAATGACTTTTTCCAGAGTGAAGATTTTCAGCTGAAGGATAAAATGTTGTTATCATGATTAATCAGAGGATTTTCTGTGAATTATCACATGATTATGTGCAAAATTCAACAATGAATTCAAAAGTAGCTGCATTTTAATTTTAAATGTATATGAACAAGAGGTCAGTAAGTTTTGTGTTAGAAACACTTAAACAAGCGGCTTTTTAACAGCAGGATTCTTTTCACGTGGTAGTTTTAATATTTATAATATATTTTAAATGACAAATAAGAATGAAAAATTTAGGATTAATTTAAAGGTTAAAAATAAGGTAACAAATCAGCAGGATGACCTTCAAAGCTGTGTGAAGCTGCTTTCCTTCCAGAGGGAACAATATCACATGAGTTTATACCCTCAGGTGTGTTAGAATCTTAGTGACTTCTTTATTGTGAGGAAAGTTATTTTTTAAATGACTCTTTAAAACCTAAAAACTGAAAATAAAAACAAACTTTGGGCTTTTCACTTGCTGTGAAATGAGTGCATCTTTCACTGTGTGGGAAGCAGCTCAATACATTTAGACATGTAGACATGGTGAAGATGATTTAATGAGCATCAGAATGAGGGAGAAAGGGGATTTAAGTTACTTTGAATGTGGCATGGTTGTTGGGCTGACACCAGGGATCCTCAATCCTGAGCCTCCAGGGCTGACATCAGGCTCTGCACAAGTCTGAATCAGTTGTCTTGGAGCAGGAAAGCTTCTAAAACCCGCAGGATGCCGGACTTTGGGGACCAAGGTTGAGGATACCGGCACTAAATCATCGGAGGATGGTGCAGAAAATATCCAAAAAGCAGCAGTTGTCTGGACCAAGATGTCTTGATGCAAACAAATCTGCACGATGATGCAATCTTGTCAATATGGAGCAAAACCTTGTTGAATCCATGACACCAAGAATTAAGGCAGTTCTGAAGAAAAAATAGGGTCCAACCCAATACAAGCAAAGTTGTCTGGGAACTGGAAACCAGGGGTTTAAATCCCAGTTAAGACTCACTTCCAGGATTCTGAGAATGGTGGTGAATAGGACACAGTAAATGAAAGTCTGCTGCCTTCAGGTTAACTGAACTAAATCAAGGGAAGCTTATTATTTAAATTTAATTTAAATGTATCAGTTGATTGTCAGTTTTGACAATTTAAAGATTACATGTTGACTCTCTTATTATAGGTTGATGCAAAACACAAAAACTCTTCACCTAAATAAAATTGAGCAGCTGGTTGCCGTACTTTGATAAATTCTCCCAACTTTTCCTGATTTTGAGTGGATTTCTCTTGAAAACTTGTTGCAAAGTTTCCGCTGGTTAATATTCCAATAACTGCTTCAAAAAAAGAAGTGGAAAATAAATCTAGTGGTTTTCGGCTCATCATTAATCCAGGCTCACAGCCCTTCGATAAAATGTGACATTCATACAACCAGCAAATGCTCGACAGCGCCCAGCATTTTCACCACTTGTGAAGTTGTTTTACCAGACAGGTGTGTCATTCTGTTATTCAGGACACAAAGCTGTGGAAGGCTGCAAAGGAAAAGTAAAAGAACAAATGAAGAAATGCATCAACCAAAACTATGTTCTTTTCTTTATTTTAGATTCCTTCTTATAGCAGTTTTAAGGTATTTGGAGTCTAAACACCAGTGAGAATCTTGCATGGCATCAAGTCCAAACATCACAAAATAAATAGATACAATGAAGTAGAAAAATAAAGGTCAGGACCACATTAGCTAAGGTCACGATAAAAGGACCAACAGACTGGTGTGAGGGGTATCAAACACCTAACAAATGACTGTAACAACCCTTGAAGCAGCTCTCTTTTAGGGATTTTGGCTTCAAGGAGACGACTAAGTTTAAGGAGGGGTGGCGAGCTGGGGCGCTCGGCTGGCAGCAACAAAACCAAACTCCAGTCAAAGTGCTAATTTCTAAAAGTCTGTACAGAAAAGAAATGGATGACGTAACTCCTTGTTTACACATCGTAGCTATTAAAAGGTAATGGCAGTACGGCGGTAAACAGGAAGAAGGCAGCTAAACTACAGGCAGTGAAAGTAACTCAGGGTTTAAAGATTATTTTAGAATCCATTTCTTGATAAACAAGAAAATTGCGTGTTTGGCTTTTTCTGTTTCTTCAAAATTTAGCCTAAACTCTCCAGCCCGTTGTCCCAGAGGTCACCATTATCATTGCACTTATGCCCCAAACCTGTGGAGTAGTTAAAGGGATAACAAAGAATAAAAAGTTTTCATGTTACAAGCGTTGTTACGCAACATTTGTATTGTCCATGTTAGTACTATTTTGTACTATGTACTATTTTCTGGCCTCTGACAAAATAACATCTTTAGGGAGATTAACATGACACCACCATCACTGTGCTGGTTTAAAAACTGGAATAAACAAAGAAGTAGAGCTTATCCTGCAATGGTTTCCGTAGGTTTGCAAACACCATTACGGGAGCGCCTCTTGCCCTCGTCACTGCTACCCAGACACACTGAAGGTTTCCAAAGAGGCTTGTGTGCTTTGACAATCCAAGTTCTTATCACCAGGGTCTGCTCTGGATTTATACTAGCATGTGGATCTCATTGTACTCGTCTCGTCCGTCCTCATCGAAGTTGGGAGAATCCTCGTCGCAGTCCAGCTGTGAGAAGACAGTGTGAAAAGGGCTTTCGTTAGCTTAAAGAACCACCAAAATTTCATCTCATAATAAAATGAGTATATCTGCAACCCTGAGGGCTATTACACCATTAGAATCACAGTAAAGGGAACACTTGTGAGATTTGTGAACGTGTTAATATCAGTTGATGTTACTGGTAAAGAATAAATGAAGATGGTACATAACACAAATGGAAAAAGTTTCAGGCTTGCCTAAAACGAACAAAACAAAAAAACAGCCACTTTCAGGATGAATATGAATATATCTAGCATGATGCCTATGTAGGTATAAACCTCTATCAAATCTTAGGACAGCATGTGAAGACTGTGTCTGCAAAGGCCAGCTCGTATTAAACAGAACCAAATTAGAGGTTTTATAGGTCAATAAATGTTTAGAAAAAGACACTATTTTCTGATTTTGTACATTACTACAGTCCCTCAAATCACTAAGGCATCTCAAACATGCAAACTTGCTCTATAGTACGGCCATTGACTAAAGGAAGAACAGCATAGGATAGAAAAACCTTCCTCGCTAAAGGTTTAAGTTTCAAAAACTATATGAAGCCCTAAAGATGAGGCAAAACCCTACTAATGATCCTTTAATCTGTTGTATATTAGCGATGTATAGCTCAGATTAGAATAACAGTTGTTAACTTCACATCTGTCTGATCTGGTGTTACTACAGAAACAGCATAAAAACACACAGATAGGTGTGATAGCTAGGATCGGTATATTCGTTTCATAACTTGTATTTACCTGTTTGAAACTGTAACAAGTACAAATCAAATCTACGGGTATGGATTATTTCTTCTAGTCTGAAAATACAAGTACGAAATACTCTGTTTCTAAGCTCACTACAAGGGTAAGATGACATTTATCTGGTCTTTACTCAGCACTTTGTCAGACTGGATCTTAGACACGACTACGTGAGGTTGTTTTGACGGCAGTCCAGGTGTTTGCCCAAGGTCCTAAGGAAAGAGGACTTTTCCAACAGAAATGTATAACCTATAGTTTTTTAATTGCCTCTTCTGAGTCTTTTTCTGACTTTGTGTGAGTCAGAACGAACACTTTCATTGCTTGCAAGTAATTGTCTCTGTTTATTACTTTTTATTAAACTTTGTTATACTTTTACTCATTCCAGACTCTGGGTAACTCATTTTTCTACTACATGCTCTATGGAAAAGACGGAGCATCGCGTTCCATTTGTAGTTTGGTTCGTTTTCCGGATCCTTGCAGATCTGTACCACACAAGTCATCAAAACTGATCTGTAGAAAAAGTGTGCTGTGAGTTTTTCTTCTTTTGGAAAAGTTTATCCCTTTCTCTCACAAAAAACTTTAATCAATCAAATAAAAACTGGAAGGAGAACCAGCTGGTAAACCATTTATAGCATCTTTCCATTTTCAAAAAACCTTCAGTGTTGTTCTAAAAATGCGCTCATGTTCTGTTCTAACTTGTTCTTTCTCTGGATTTTTGCTTTCAACATCCTGTGTCTGAATAACACTGAAGCCTGGCCAGATAGATCATTATCTTTCACATTTCCTGAGAATACTGCTACATCCTAAGGTAACTTTTCCTCTCTGAAATCATCATCTTTCAGCAGAAAGTGGACAATGAAATGATGAAAATGTATAGAAAGTTTCAGTATTTACATTTAAAGGTAATTTAGGAGTCTTTATAAAACACTGAGTTTTCATAAGACCTTCGGATGAGCACAAAACAAACTGTCAAGAAGTTAAGAACAAGGCTGTTTATCTAAGTTCTTAAAAAAGACGACCTTTTGGAAATGATAAACTTTAATGTGATGGTGATGACATAAATGGGGATTAAGAGATCTAGCCAAGAAAACTTGATACTCAGCTTCAGCAAGTGCTGTGTCTCTCTTTCTAGTGAGGACTCAGAGCAAAGAGAAATATTTACACATGATTTGAATAAATGTGGTGAGGAAAGCTGTCTATTATCAGAGAGCAGAATATGATCAGGAATGTGAGGGCTGAAGTTCATCTGCAGCATTTCTCTGAACGATTTTACAATTGAACACAAACAAAAAAATTAATGTAATGTTAAATTTGCTGTAAAAATAACTATCCTGAGGCCATGCGGGACAAGATAATTGTGGCAAAGTTTCATACATTCCTGGAATGCCCTCGTTACCCAAACCTACCGCCTGAAGCTCGCGTTCCTCAAAAACCCTGGAGAGGATGAGGCGACGCAGCGGCACCGTCATGATGAGGATGAAGGGGAAGGCCAGGGAGGCCACCGAGGACTTCACAACCCACAGCGCCACGATGCATCCCAGCTGGATTATGGTGAACATGTTCATACGCCATGTCTTCACCTGAAGAAACACACAGGTTTGGTTGGAGAAATGTAAAACATAATCTGCTGTAAAGTCACATAAATATACAGTAGGAGGCATACAGAGACAAACTAAACACACACTCAATCCCAAAAGCTGTTCTCCTCCAGAAAGAAAGTCTAACATGACCTGGGCTCCATCTAGTGGAAAGCTCTGAATATTGTCTAAGAAATAAAAGAAAGGGTGGATATTTGGCCTTAGTTTTCTTGAGATAAGCTTCAAAAGGCTAAAACAGTTTTATGTGTTCTTTGCTTTAACGCCTTGGTGGTTTTAAGAGTAAATCTGGACAGAAAGAGGCTGTTTAAGTGAGTAGTGGCGTGTTGGCTCAGCTACTGGTGAGACATGATAAACAGGCCAGTTTGAGAGACAAATGCAGACATTCACTGTGGAGGTTTATCAGCAAAACCTACAACAAGTATGAAAGGTATCATTTATTAATTCATTAATTAATTATATTATTAAATCTCTATTTTTAAAAGGTATTTTTATTGATATCTTTATTTTTTTATTATATAATTAGAATTAAACAGTGTTACATTTAAAAAATAATGCTTTTAATTGTAGGTTTTAATTTCTAATATATACATCATAATTACAATACATTTTAATATGAATTTTTATTTAAATTAGTTATCTTGAATTTTTTGTTCATTATTTCTTATATACA
>CM047986.1:30037444-30053211 GCA_026261665.1 Melanotaenia duboulayi | reverse complement strand
CTTGACTCTTTGACAGATATACAGTCTGATTTATTTTCATTATGGTAGTTTTATTATTCAAACAAACAAACGATAGCTATTCTGCTAAAGGACAGCTGGAAGTCATAGCTAGCTGGAGGTTTTCCTGTGCTTCTAAACTCTCAACTCCAGTTAAAAAGAAATGTTCAAAACCATTTTTATGTGATTTACTGAAAGAATGTCCAGGCAGAAGACCTGTAGCATTTTTCCATCTGTTTTCTCTGAGAGAAATCCAGAGTTCATTTGTAGGATTTAGTTATTCTTTACAGAGCAGAGTAGATTTAGCCAGAATAAGACTTCTTAGTTACTTTAGTTTGTTATAAAAGTTAGCTATTTTAATAAACAAGAAAATCAAAGCTGTCATCATGACATCTCTATCCCGCACAACCTAACCACTTTACACAACCCGCCCCACCGCTATTAAATACACGCTAAATATGCAATTGAAGGCTGATTTTATCTGGCCTGAAAAATGTGCTTGAGAACAAAGTGGAACTACTTAAGGGAAACAACAAATGACGTAATATCACAGGTTACACCCACTGTGCTCGGTCTCGGGTCGGCCCACAAATCACTGCTAGGGTTTAAAGATTATTGTCTGTAACAACACTTTGACTAAGACATGATACAACTGAAGGGATGGGGCATTAACCTTTTAGCCTTTCAGTTCAGTAACTTTATCATTTAGATATTTTAATTATTTTCTTTGTGAGTACAGAAAGTACAGTTGACCATTATCAAACATCAAACATAAACAGTGCATACTCTGTCATTGTGAAGCACTACTGGCTACAAATCCAATGCCCCGTTTTCTGCTACCAGATGGGTTCTGAACAGTCAATGATCACTCTGCTCTGCTAAAGCAGGAAAGGCCAGCGGCAGGGTCGCTTGTGAAGGAGAATCGACTGCAGCCTCTGTTAATTAATGCCCCATCACACCAGGAAACAAGAGTTTACTCTGGGCTTATAGAGAATATGCTCCCCATTTTTTTTTCTTAATGCTTTATCTGTCTATGCTTGTCCTCCTTAAGTTTTAAATATAGATTTGTTTTGGAAAATCAACAGCTTGACTTCTACTGCACTTTCTTTTAGAAAAAAATAATACTTTGGTACAAATCTGGTACGTTAAAATCTGTTAGCTTTGGCAAACTGTAGCTGCTATGTCCTGCACTAATTGTACAACTTAAATGAAAACAGAGGATAGCTTCTACTTTAAATTCTTGCACATGATTTGCCTGCACGTTTCTCCAATTTGTAACCAAAAACTTCTTTGGTTTTAGAGTCTTCATGCTTAGATGTTAGCTAATGTTGTAACATACTAGCTACACTGCTAACTTTTAAGTTATTTTGTTCTTGGTCAATCTAAATGGGAGTACGTGGGGCCCACAAACTATGGTGGCTGGTTTAATGAGACATAATATGAGCTAGTCTTGTTGCTCTTCTCCTTTATTTTCAGACTTACAAATTCCAATCAAGTATTATGACTTGATTCAAAAATCAAATTGATTCAAATTAAAATGTCAAAAATAGTACCCCCCCCCCAGCTAGAGGGGCGTATGTGGTGGTTTTGTCCACCCCTGATATCTGATTGGACACCCCTGGTGCCACCACAAGTGACTGACAGAAGTAGAATAAGGACAGAAAAACTTTTACAGACACATATGATCTCCGGTGTCACCACACAAGTCTAAAGTATGTTTTTCCTAGTCATCTTTTCTCCTCTTGTTCTACAGTAGCAGGAGGCTACATTCATTTTTAAGATAATGTGGGGAAAACTACGCTCTATTTAGTTTTCAGTGAGTGAATTTAGGGACTACACATCAACTTAGTTTGGAAGATTTTTACATTTCATGCCGCATAAACTATAAAAATGCTCAAAGAGTACCTCAGTATCCATGTTAGCGTTGACTAAGCTAGAGCTACATGATGCAGTGTCATTTAAACAGGGGGCCTTATTTTGTAAAGGAAGAAATAACAATAAAAAATTTCTGACTTTTTTGTAAAGACTAAGGACAGAGATCAGGCCGAGACAGATCCAAGTTCCAGTGTTAGCAGCCCAACGGCTCTCTAGAGCTACAGTAGCCACACCGGGAACCAGTTTACCACATCCAGTTTAACAGATTAATCCTCATTTTGAATGTTGCCTCAGCTTGTTACCAGAGATTTTCTGTGATGTTATTTCAAGTATTTTTTACACTGCAGTTTCATCCAGAAATACGACTAGAAGATACAAAGATACTAACAGCCTCTGAGGAGGAAGACAATGAGGAACAGCTCCTCAAGCCACTGATCCCCCTGTTACTAGGGGTGAAGTAGTTCCTCCTGCTACTATTGCCATAATCTTCATCACGCTCTCGCTTCATGCATTTAAAAATTTTCTGGGTGTCTTGCAGCTGCTCCTTTTTCCTGACATGCTGCCTCACACTGACTCTCGGCTTGACCAAGATCTTCCATAGTGTTTTTCTGATTTTCTGTGATAAGCCATCTTCGGTATCCCTGTCTTTTCTTTTAAACAAATAAGTTATTTTTTATCTGCGTTATTACTTTGACAGAAAATTTTAAAAGCTGACTATTTTGTAGTGTTTCCCTGCATTTTTATTTAAAATGCCTGTAGATAATAACAAAGGCTGGGAATAGAGGAGACCACCTGGCTTTCTTCGAGGGGAAGAGCAAGGGCCCTGAGGAAGAGAAGGAGCGTTTTAGTCCCTGCTGGACTAAAACGCAGCACTGACAGTTCAAAAACATTTCAGAATGAGTTAAAAGGAATTTTTAAACAGACAAAGTAGTTTACAGGACTGCATATTGCTAGCGGATCTATTTTCTGACCAAGAGTGTGGTTGTGAAACTGATGTCACTGAAACTTTTAGTGGAACGCAGTACCGGACCGTACCGGCTTACCTTCACCCCTGCCTGTTACCACATCAAACACCATATGTTGCACTCCACAAGAACCAACTGGTAGACCCATATTACCTTTTTATGGACGTTTTTCAACCTTTATTTCTCAAACCTCTCTAATGTGACAACATCACAGCAGTGTACGAGAATAGGTTAGAGAAAGGAGCATAATCATTTTATTTCTTAGTATGCAAACCCCCCTGATAAAGCCTTGCCCACACCTGGCCCCATCACATCTAAAAGTCTAGCTCCACCACTGCAGCTGATAGTGTTGTAGTACTTTTTACAACCAATGGAGGGTGCTGAGCGTTTCTAACTAATTATAAATTAAGCCTTTGCCTTAAAATGCAGATGATGGGATTATGTCACCAGAGCTTATTTCTGCATTTACATCAAATACCAGCATAACACGATCTATGTAGCAGGCTGCATTCAGTCAAGGACACAAGTAAATGTTCTGTTGTTGTGTTGGGTAGAACGAGAGCTGAAGATGAGAGGAAGTTATGGCCTGTGATGAGTCTGAAGCTAGGATATGAATGTTCATGTGTGAAGTGAAACATTCATGCATGACTACATCAGCTGCTACAGAGACATTCATATCCTAGCAACCACATCAGCTGCTATCGAGAATGTCTGATAGAAAACTAGTGGAGCACAGTTGGTGGATGATAAACACTGTAGTGAAGATACGCTGAGAAAAGACACCACGCATACAGCAGATTCCTCCTCTAACAACTTTTAGTGGCGTGGGTGAAAAGTGAAACTGAGTCATCTAAGAGGATGAAGATGGATGATAAAAATGGAGGGTATCATCTCTAATTCCCTACGATATAGCAAACAGTTTCAAGAGCAGTTTATTAGTGTCTCTGTAAAGGGCTCTCATGAATTTGTAGGAAATAATCTTATTTTTCAATTTTTATCCACAACATCCTCTGGAGCCTTGCTGGTGCTGTCTGAATGAGCTGTTTTAGAGCAAACAAAGACCACCACCGACAGCTCCTTTCTGATCTGTGCATATCTTGTTACAGTGTTCCAAGGGTTCCAAGAAATATCTGAAATCCAAGAAATCTGCAGAGCTGTGGCATCTGCTGCTACAGGCATTTTTCTGATAGCTCTTGTTTTGGACAGATCAGCATTGAAAACAGGTCCAACAGAGCTGACTTGGTTCAGTCAAAACCTGCATTTCAGAGGGTTGAGGTGCAGGTTCACTTCTCAGGCTCGTTTGAGAACCTTACTGAGATTTTCATCATGTTCTTTTACATCGAGCACGTAGTCAACGATGATAGCACAAGGGCAAAAATCTGCTCAATTGCACGTTGAAACACCTCACTGGTATAGCTGAGTCCAAAAGGCATCCTGAGAAACCTGTAATGACCTAAACAGGTACAGGATGTAGTTCACGTGGACGACTTGTGGTCGTCTGTCAGAAAGAGGTCTTTGTGTCCAACACAGAGAAACTCAGTAGCATTTAACATGAGTGCAGCAGCTTCTACTACAGTACGCATGGGGATGTGTGGTCTTTCCAGGGCAGAGTTCAGATCTCCTGGATTTATGCATATTCTGACATATTCTGGTCTCATCCATGTGCATTTTATTAGTGGCTACCATGGATGATACCCAATCTGTTGGCTTGGAGACAAGTGTGATGGACACCCATTCCACTTTGACTTTGTCCTTCATATCCGAAGGAATGCGATGCGCTGAATGAACCGCTGGTCTGACATCAGCTTCCCAAGCTCATGAGCGAAAAGATCGCTGTTTTCTGTGAGAATCTGCTGTGACAAATGACCTTCAGTAGTGCTGACTTGGTGAACATCTTTACTCAGTCCCAGTAGTGGCTGAATGTCTTCATCAACAATAAAGAAAGATAATATGTACAGCTGTCCCTGGGGGAAGCACTCCAACTTGTTCACACAAAGTGTGCTGCCACCATAATCAACAAGGTTCACAGAGTGTGAAGACATGCTTTTATTTGTTCATCCGTTTTTATGCTGTCAAATGGCAGTTTTGAGATCACATTGCACTTGGCACCAGTGTCTTTACCTCACACAGTAACAAAAGCTTCATCATTGTCTTTTATTTGAATATGAGTTGAATGTTGAAATTATTGGAGTTCTGCCGTTAACATAAAATGTCTCAGTGTGGTCCAGCTCTATTTGATGAACAGTCCTTCTGGATCGCTGTCTACATGACTGCCTGGACATGCAGCACTTCATATAATTATTATACTTTTTGCCTGCATTGCACTGCTGACTATAAGCTGGCCATTTATTTTTCTTGGTTACATGAGCATCTCCACAGTTGCTGCAGATGACAAATGGCTATGTTCCTGTTTTTTTTTAAATTTTTATTTTATCATCCCTTTGTTTTTTTCTGAATTTAGGCAAGATGGCATCAATATTTGTTGCAGAATGTGAAGGAGAAGCAAGACTTTAGTTGTATTCCTCAGTCATCTCATGAATTTGACAGAGATAACCTTTGCTAAAGTCAAGTCTGTATCTTATTGGTTTTGTAAGAACCCCGTCCACCATCGTATACTGGCCACTCAGCACAGCAGCTATGACTTTGATGCAACTAAACCTCCAACTAGCAGCTATTTGTCTTCTATAAGGTGCCAGGTTCACACTAGGTTAACTTGTAGCATCTGGATCAGTTATCATTCAGACACAAAATAATCGACAATTCATAGCTGATATGAAATGAGGAGTTTTTAGGAAATAAAAGAAAAACAACAAGCACATCACATCATTATGAAGCATCATCCTTACTTTTCATGTCATCCAGATCAGCACTGGCCAACATCTGGGCCTCAGCCTCATCAGTGGGAACCTGTTGGTAGACGGCAGTCTCCAGAGCCGTCATGCTGCCGATGCAGATTCGGTCCCGCAGGTCATAGCTGCTGCGCTGGACCGTTGGTATACGATGATGGATGGGCTTCTTACGAAACCAGCCGCGGGTTGAGTTTGAACTTGAGGGATCTGGTCCTGAGAGACCACTGTCAAAGAGAAAAGATACAAAGAGGAAAAAAGAACAAAGCTTATCATTTGTTGTCATAATGAGCTTCAAACTGTATAACACTAAGAAAACTCTCCTGTTACTGTCACTGCTTTATATAGTTTCCTCTAAGATTTCATATCATTAAATTTGAATTACACTTATTAATAACAAAACAGTGCACTGTCTGTTTTAATGTACTGTAATGTTAAAATTGGCTAAATTTTTGTGCATTGTCACCACATAACCAACAGAGGGCCTCTGAACACAGGAAGCAGCCTGGATCTCCTCACCAAGCATCTGAGTCATCCTGGTTCACTCAAACACAGCAGCACAGTCCTGCACAGGCACGATGCCTGTTTCTACACTTTTATTCAGCCAGGCATTAGCAGACACAAATACCTGAATCACCATGGAGCCCCTGACCTCCTGGCAACAAGCTCTATACATAATTCAAAGCATCACCAAATAATTAATATTCAATTAGTTTTGCATGTTGGCCACCCAGCCGGGCTTCTTGTAGGATTTGACTGCAGCCATTAGTGGATCATAAGTGTGACGGAAATGAATTCATGAGTCATTATTAGTGATTTGTTCTATGTTTATATTTCTGCTGCATGGAAACATTTAGACTTCTGATGATTAGCTTCATCTAAAAATAGAAGTTATGTGTAAGAAATCAGAAAAGGGAATATCCTCGAGTAAAGCCTGCTCTGTGTTTTCTACCTTCAGCTTCTACTTTGCTAAAAGATTCATTTTTTAAAGCAAACCCAGCCTCTAAATAATACCCAGATCAATCATTTAGCTGGGTTTCTAATGCATGTTATGCTTGACAAGTGGCTGCTACAGTTGAGGAATAAAATGAGAATTTAATTAGTTTTTAGAGACCACGAGGGACATTATAGTGCAGAAAACCAAAGCAAAGCAAGTGATGCTGTGCAGTGAATATGCTTCACCTATCAGTAGGTAAAAGCAGAACAGAAGAAAAAATGTATATACATGTAGCTATATATGCAGTGAGTAGCTTCTCATTTCTTATATAATATGATTCTATATTACAAATACCAAAAACAATCATCTTTAGCACTGCAAAACATCTTTCACCAGTTTAGTTTTATAATCCAGCAATTTAATTTCCTCTCGCTGCTGTAATCAAGTGGTTTTGCAGCAATAACAGTTCTAGTAAATACAGCAGATACAGTTAGCATCTAGCTGCTGAACTAGCAGCTAACTTAGTCTATTTCCTTCATAGCTGGACACAAATAGAAATACAAAGTAAATTGTTTATGAAGTTGTGCTACTAATTCTTGACCATGTTGACATAGCAGAATAAAAAAAAACTTCATGGAAGTAGCTGAAAATAGTATGTGAAATTTACAATAAACATATTACAGGATGGGAGGCTAAAAAGGACCAAAATGAGCTGTGGCTCTGGCTCATAAAAGGACCTGCAGATCCTCAGTAGAGAAAAGTGGAGCATGCTCACAGGATTAATCCATCCAATCACAAATAAACCATGACAAAGAAATATGTAATTTACTCAGTCTCCATTCAAAGTACATCCACATCATATATGTTGTTCACCATTATTAACTTGCAGGACCTCTACTTTCCATTTTACCATGTTTACTATTTTCTGGCTCCACAGTCAGAAAATGGTCTACAAAAAGATTTTCTCATTTTAACTTGATGAGGACAATTTTAATATCTATATAGACTATACCTAAAAATATTTTGTGTCAGTATGTGTTTTGTGTCATATTAACCACTCACTCCTGAATCAAATCCAACTGTAAACCTTTGGTGACAGAATTTCTGACATCACATGATTATCCATTAAATCAATATAACATTGTATGATGATCCCATTTGTAATTTAGAGTAAACCAAACATTAAATCTGTGAAGCAGAAAGCAAAACAGTCCACTGAAAAGACTTGATAAAAGACAGAGGGATTACCAAAACAGGTGAAACTTCACACACCCACCTGTTGCAAGCTGCTTCTTCTTCCTCCACCTCATCGTTCTGTCCAGTAATAACTATTTCCCCATTATGAGCTGCCTCTTTTGTCAAAGTGACTGCAGCTTTCCATGACAGTGGATGCTCTTCATTTTCCGTGTGGACGGTGGCAAGTGGTAGAGGTTCCTCCAAGTCCTCTTGGCTCCCAAAACTAAACTAAGAGGAAGAGGAAGATCAGTGAGAGGGGAGGAGAAGGTCGTCCCATGGTCAGGTCATCATAAATCACAGCCAGTTATTCAGTGCTATAAGTTCCAGGTATTCAACTCTCCACCATTACAGACTTATTTTACCTGTGGGTGGATATCATGTATCTCTGTGGGCGTGGAGACGACCCCCTGTCCTTCTCCCTCGAACTCCGCCTCTTCCTCATCTACTTCATGTATGGTGGGCGTGACATCAGAGGGAGGCAGTGATGTCTTTTTTTTCTTCCGTTTCTTTTTGCGCCGTCTGTCCGCGCTGTGCACCCTCTTGCGTAAACGCTGGGGCACGGGCAGGTGGGTGGACAAAGGGTGGTGTGTATGATGAAACGTGTGTCTGTGATCTGGGTTTTAAAAGAGAAAGAAGTGAAAAGTGCGTCACGGTGTTTAAACTGTGTCTCTTCTGACTGAACAGATGCTGTTGCACACTGTCATGATGATGTCCTTTATACTATGCAAGGTATTTGACGAATATTGTGAACAGATGGAACGCTCAAATTATACTGTGATTCTGACGTGAAATTAAACTGATGTTGCATTTTAAAAGTCATGGTTTCCATTTAGGATGACAGCATCAGGGGAAGTCATTAGTCTGAGCTATTCTGCACATTTCAGCTTGTCTCTTGGACTTAGTGATTTCTCCCCAAGGAAATGCTGTTTTCAAACATTACCTATGTAAACTAAGCTATAATAGAGAAGTAGGTTCTCAGAACATTGTGAGTTATCAGAACAAATAATGTTGTCAGGGTGTTAATTCCATTACGTAAAACATGTAGGGAACAACTGCACAACTCTCAAGAGAAAACTTTCTCCTTCTAAACACACAGCTTTAGATTTTAATTAACATTCAATTAATGCAGCCAGTTTAATGAACATCAAAGGAAAGCAGCTCTGTCTAATCTTAGGCAGCATTTTCTCCTGATGGAGCATGGGGCATCCATCTGCTAATCTCTCTAACACAAATTCCCCATACTCAGTTTACATGGGATATGGTGCCTTGCTCTGATTCAGAGATCTTAATATGATTACAATGGAGAGGGTCAGGATTAGTTTATGTGAGAGCGTAAATAAACAGTCATGAACACATTTTTATTTGGCTAGATTGTAGTTTGACAGAGCAGCACCTGACATAACAGCCTTTAGATAAATATTGATGTCAGCACTGAAATTTCCCCCTTATGGGCTGAATAAAGGTCTGAAGTCACTATTGTGCATGGAGTCTCTTGCTGATTTATTTGCATTCATTACAACCTGAAATGTGCACTTTTATTTTATTTTTTAATGGCCCTACATTATATAGATGTGTTATACACAGGTTTGCAAATGTATGGGTCAGGGTCTGGTATGGAGCACTATTTCAATCAGACAGAACTCAGACAGATCAGACAAGAAGAGCATTAATTACAGAGTTGACACAAGTAACCCTGAAGAAGCTGAAGAGCTGTACTGCAGAGACTGGTGTTGGTCCAGAGAGCCAATCTAAAACATAAAGCTGGATTAATATAATTCCTTTAAAGGTTTTAGAAAAAACAAAACAAAACAAAAAAATAAACATGAAAAAAATCCACTACAAATATCAACATAAGAGAAAATGGAAAGTTCTATGGCATATAAAAAATGTTGAATTCTTCCTTCTTGAATGACGGATTATTTTGTGTTACTTGGTAACTGTTGATCTACTCTAACATAGATAATATGTGGAGTTCCCAAGGCTCAATTTTGAACCTCTATTGTTCAGCATCTACATGCTCCCTGTAGGTTGGATCATGGAAACAAACACATAATTTGATCACAGTTATGCTGATGACACACAGCTCTGTATCATTGTCTCACCAGAGGGCTTGTGTCCCATTTAACGCTTAAGAGAAAGCCTCCATTAAATCAATACTCAGATATGTTGGAACCAAAGATGAGCATACAAAGATCAGTGCCCAGCTTCAGTCAGCAATCTTAAAAACAGAGAATCAGTCCAGAAATCATGGTGTCATTTTCGACTCAGCTAAATTTTACCAGCCAAGTCAAGTGGCGTTTTATTTTCATGATTGACACCTACTGACCAATCAGAGTCAGGTGAAACAAAGGCTAGTTTCCAAATTCACCTTAAACTAAATTTATACTCGCACAGCATCTGTGTAAGGTTGGTTATGTCGTCACCGCCATAAGCTCAGCATAGCTCTGCACTCTGTGGTTTTAATTATGCTTCATTTGGGTGGCAATCAGTCAATTAAAAATAACCAAAAGGTACTTAAAGTGCTTTACATAAAAAAGTAAAAATACATACATGTTTTTAAACTCCCATTGTTTGTTGTATCGTTTAGCTTTTATTGGGTTTTTTTTTTTTACTATTTTTTTTTTAGCTTCATAGCTGCTTTATGTTAAGCACTTTTGTTCAGAAAGGTGTTTTATAAACAAAGTTGGCTTGGCAAACTGTTAAATTGACTTGAATTAAATAAGTGTTTGTTGTGTTAATAAAGTTAAAACAACTACATCTGCATAGTTTTACATATTTATTATAATCCTTTTCCAGACTACTAAAGAAAATCAACAGCCATTTAACAAATGCAGACCAAAGGTTTTGTTCTCTAAAGAAGACACTTTCGCTTTCCAATCTGTTTGCCTCGTCATTCTACATGAACATGTCTATGTATGTAATCCGGTTTCAGCTCCTGTCTATCCAATTTCGATGATTTTTGTGACATTTTCTTCTTTATCGGGGCTGCTCAATGAATCCAAGGAGGCAGCAATCTTTCTTTTCCGTTTACAGAAGTTGGCCTCTGATTGGTGTAGAGCAATCACGTGACGGCCATACCGCCACTTTTTGAATTTGTTGTTACGCTGAACCATAGCTAGTGCCGATTTACAACAGTGATCACGGGACTAATTAGCTCCAAACCTTTGGAGTTAAGCTAAAGGCAAACCGGTCTTTTTTTTTCGAGGAAGAATTGTGTGGTCCCCAGACTTTGGATTGAGATGAAACGATAACAGGGCTGACCTAACGGCCTAACATAAAAACACGACGGGAAAGTGCTACAGTGCTGCAGGGTATTAGGAGCCTTTTAGAAGTGCATAAAACGGACAAAATAAGAATAACAATATACACCTAAAAACAATACTACTCTAGTCTGAACTGAAAGCCAATCTAGCCACTCTTAGGCCTGGTACACACATAAAGATTATCGGGCTGTTTTTGTCCCAATTTTGCCCCTTTCCGACCAAGGATGGCAAACGCCCTTTTATTCTGAGAATTAGAACATTTCCTTATACAATTATGATTTGATCTGAGGTGTGTTACGAGCAGATTTGTTCCAATAATCGGCTCCAAAACTGGTCATGGCCGACAATCGGAAATATTAAACATGTTCAATATTTACGACCAAAAATCTTCATGTGTGTGAGGAAAGCCGAAGACTCCTGAGTTGTTACCGTGTGGATTGTGACGTTGAACGGAATGTAGCCAATCAGAGAGCGAGATGGCTAGGGGATAAGGAAAGATATAACGTCCGTGTTCATGGTGTCTCCGGTCTGTTATTCTTTTCAGTTCTGGATTTTTCTGTTAACAATAGTCCTAAGACCACCATCATTCCCTCGTCTGTATATCCTCTTCCATGCTGGGTGTTTTTCGGTTGTTGCCATGGTTCTTCTTCCTCGTTTTTGTTAGATCACGTTTGATCACAACAGATTTCCAGCTCGGAGGACTAGATTCTAGATCGGTTGCGGGACAGCATCGTTATGTGTGTGTTGTTCTGCGATTAGATTATCAGAGCCGCCACACAAAGTACCATCAACACTGTATAATGTGTGATTTTTTATCTTCACGTGTGGGGTCTTGACCAGATTAAAAAATGTCATCAAATTAATAAATTACATATATGTGTACCAGGCCTTAGTCTGAGTGATCATGTCACATTTCATCCATCTTTGATGTCATTGTTTTGAGACTGACCTCTCAATCTGCACCAGAGGGGGGGCGCAGCAAAATGTAAACAATCATAACTTTGTTGGATCTGATTCCACAGCTTCAAAATTGATGCACACACACGCTGTGTAGACGTGTGTCAAAAGGTGATGAAAGAAACCCTTTTTAGGTGGACTCCTAAGAGATTTTGTGATTTTAACGTGTAAATGATGCATTCTGGTGTACTCAGAGTAAAATATAAGAGAAACAATAGCATAAGCCTCAGAAGAAAAGCTGTAGAGTTTAACATTTTGGAAAAAGGTGACATTAGAAAGAAATCATGAAACTCTACACTGCGTTTAGTTACACAGCAGATTATACTGTTGACAGGTGACTAGAATTACGTCCAAACTGTTGATGCCCGTAAACGAATCATTGCAGGCAAAAGTTGCCATTTTTTATGGAGAAAAAGTGATGCTGTGATTGTGAATGGCCAAACGACGACGGAGCAGCATTCCATCAAAGATGTTTTATTGTGAAAACTACAGTGTCCAGTTTTTATCTGAAAGTCCGGTCTGTGTCACTGCAGAGAAGATCCTCTCAATCAAAAAGTCTATACTCTATACCATTCACATGAATCCCACATTTGGATTAAAAAATGTTCATTTTTGCAAAAGGTGACTTTTGCAACAAAGCAACAAGTGTGCAGGTATGATATTTACTTCCATAAACAGAGCGTGTTGTGTGTGACATCACATCTTCCTCGGTGAATGTGGGTCACTTTAGAGCCAAAGACTGTTCATACTAGAGCAAGGCAATTCAATTTGGTCCCACGAGGGCTGCAGTTCTGCAGGTTTTAATATTTTCCTGCTCCAACACACCTCCCAAAAGCCTATTAAGCTCTGCACAATAACCCATTAAATTAGGTCAGGTGTGTTGAAGAAGGCAAACATAGAAAACCTGCTGAATTGTGGCCCTCATTGTGGGACCTAATTAAATAGCCATGTTTAAGAGTCTGATGGCAGTTGCTTTAAATTATAAAGTGAACAACTTCCCAAAAGCTGCAGTGTGAACATAGCTTTGCCCTACATTTTAAAGGTGGGGAGAGATAGCAGATTTGGATAATGGATAGGGGCAAACTGGCTCAAAAAAGGCTGAGAACCAGTGGCCTATGTTCTTAGTATTGACTGTGCTAAAATAGTCAGAACGTGAATGCTTGACTTTGTTTACATCTGACTTCCTAATGCTGCACATCACCGTATTTTTCATTTGTGTTTCACTTACATTGGGACTGTGTCTTTTAAACAGAAGAAGCTAAAAAGATTAAACCAACACAAGTTTTTGCTTATACACATGTTAAAAAAAAAAAAAACTACTTTTGGGGATAAATCTAGGCGTGTTAATCCAATTTCTCCTAATCAGATAACTGCCATCCTGACAAAGTATATCAGGTGTCTGTATGATGACTTGAATTATCAGAAATCAAATAATGATCAGATGTTTGGTGTGCATGAAAACAGGCTTAGTGTTGTCTACATGAACTAAATAACTTGGCACAGAGACATCCTGTAGCCACTTGGAGTTTAAGTTAGTGGAACAACTCTGACGATCGTCAGTGCTTGTTTCATTAAATGCTGCTGTGTGGATTTGAGTTTTTTGTCTAGAACGTATGGGGAATAAACTTCCGTATCCGAGTCACTGTGTGCTGTCTACGGTTGCTTTGCTTACACTCAAAGTCTTTTTCAGTATAGTGTCGGCCCATCCTGTCCCCACCGCTGGACGCAGAATCACCGATGATGTCCCCAAAGCGCTCCACAGACAGAGCTTTCTCCCAGTTCTCTTCGTCCTCTTCTTCCTCCTGTTCCTCCATCGATGCGTCCTCATCTTCGTCCTCCACCTTCACCTGCTGATGAATAAAACATCAGATATGCAATGAGGAGAAAACGTAACAGAAGAAGTGAAGCAAGTTAATTTCTTTAAAATGACCCTACTAGTGCTTTCTATATTTCACGAGCTGTGTTTGTATCACTAAAGAAACATCCCAGTGTACTCTAAAACAATATTGAAGGATTAGTATAGCTAGATGTATAGTGTCTGTATATCCTCCACCACATGCAGGTAAATCAATACAACAAAGTGCTAAGCAGCAAAGAGCTAATGTACCAGACAGCCAGCCCCTGGAGACAGTGAAGGGCTGATGGGAGTGTCCTGACTCAGCCATTCTGTGGCTCTGATTGGTCAAATCACCGGGACATGCTGCGTCCTTGCTGGCACGGTAAGCACTCTGGCCACGATACAGTGGTTTCAGATTTCTCTGTGCCAGGGCTCCATTACTTCCTAATTACCAGTGGGATGAGGGGACAGGATGCATTTAATGATCTGTGCTATCTACAGTACACAAAGCTGAGGCAGACACAGCCAGACAAGAAAAAGAAGAGTTTTAGAGCAGCTAATTGCTTTATTTTCACCAGGGAGACAGTTTATGAGAAATCAAACCAATTTACAGACTGCTGTTCCACAAGTTAAAAGAATACTAAAACACTAGCCAAGTAATTTGTAATTCAGGACTCTATAAAAACAAAAAGCCTAAAAAGAAGCATGAGATGTACGAATAAAGGATTTGTTAAAGTGTTTCAGAGTGATGGACAACATGTGGACAGCTTTGAGTTGGTCAGTTATAGAGATGTAAACTGCTGGCATCCACCACTATCATATGCTTTGAACTTGAACTTGAACTTTAAAATGGAAATTATTTTTTTCTTACTGGAACATCTTCTGATGCTGCTTCCAGCAGGATAATGCACCATGTCACAAAGCTCAGATCATCTCCACCTGCTTTCTAGAACATGACGATGAGTTCACTGGACTCCAACGGCCTCCACAGCCACCAGATCTCAGTCCAGTAGAGCAGCTTTGGGATGTGGTGGAACGGGAGATTCTCATCATGGATGCAGCCGACAAACCTGCAGCAACTGTTTGATGCTGTCATGTCAACATGGAGAAAACCTCTGAGGAATGTTTCCAATGCATTATTCAATCTATGACACCAAGAATTAAAGCACTTCTGGAAGAAAAAGGGGGGTGTAACACAGTACTAGGAGGGTGGATTCTTTTGTTCATGTGCTAATAAAACAAACAATACATATTAAATGAAACATGGTAATTGCTATGTAGCTGCTAAAGTGATTGACACTTCCACAGTCTACTTTTCATACTCTCCCTCGCAGTCTGAAAATGGATCGATGGCAAATTGCTTTGTCTTCAGAAGCATAGCTGTGGTTCTAACAAACATTAATGTGCAAACACTTGTTCTAGACCAGTGATTCCAAACCCTGGTCCTAAAGGCACACTATCCTGCAGGTCTTAGATGTCTCCGTGTTTTTTCTTTCTTGCAGCTCTGATTTGAAACAAAACACTAGGTGTCAGTGCTACTTATTTTGCCTTTAACCAGCCAGTGTGGCTAGTAGGTTCCTAAAGTTAGCAGCCAGTCCGAATTTCCACCACACATTGCTTGGGGTGGAAAAAATAATTCAGATTATAAAGTGAATGCATTTAATCAAACATGTTTCTCATTTTATTTCTTTATATTTCTTTTTAAAGAAAATGCTGGAAGTCTGTGGTTGTCATTTTATGGTATTATGGATATTTCAGTCGTATTTACTGTTATTTTTATTAAACACCTTATTTACCTTAATCTGTTTTAACTGCTTTTAATTTTAATGCTGAGCATCGGCTCCCCACAGGGCT
>CM047986.1:30020656-30031277 GCA_026261665.1 Melanotaenia duboulayi | reverse complement strand
GCCACATTGGTACTAAGGGGCTCAAAGTGGTCCAAGAAATTATCACCCACACCCTTACACCACCAGCAGCCTAAAATGTTGATCCAAGGCGGGATGGATCTGTGTTTTCATGAGGTTTCTACTACCCGACCATCTAAATGTGATGCTGAAATGGAGACTCATCAGGCCAGGCAACGTCTTTCCATCTTCTTGTTTGAAAGACGTTGAAGAGTGGTTTTTTTATTGTTATGTAATCTGTTTTGATGTATGTAAAGGCTTGTTTTATTTTTAATATGCATGAATTCCATTTTTTGTCATGTAAAGCGCTTTGTGTTTCCTTTAGCATGAAAAGCACTTTATAAATAAAGTTTGATTTGATTTGATTCAAAGTCACTTAAATCCTCTTTTTTGTCCTCATTCTGATGCTTAGTTTAAACTATAGTAAAATGTCTTCTTCATGTCTACATGACTAAATGTGTTGAGTTGCTGCCGTGTGATTGGCTGGTTAGATATTTGAGTTAACAAGCAATGAACAGATGCACTTAATAAAGCGGCCAGTGAGTGAATATAATTTCATACAGATTTCACCTTTATAAAGTGAATAAAATCATCTTATTCCAAAATGTGAAGAATCCCAGATTGGAAGGATTTGGCTCCAACCCCGTACTGGATCGGTAAAAGGTTTAAGGTACACCAACACAAACTATGCTGCATTCAAAGTCATTATGGAACAATTTGTGTCTTATTTATTTGATGGGCTCATTTCAATACAGCCACTTAACAACTGCTTCCTGTGCCAGTGCCTGCCTTTTTGGACCCATGGTGTTATGGAACAGCTCTTTATTGTTTGATTGATAAAAAACACTAACACGCTTGCTGGTGTGGTTTGTGGGATAACCTTTACTTTTATACCTTTCATACACACCCTCCTTACAAAAAAGGATAAACATTAAGTCTCTCCAGGCATCATTGTTCCGCTATTAGAGTTAACAGTGCAGAAAAGGTGTTTTGTCACTGTGGAAGCGGGTATTTAAATACAGACTTCACAAATAACTGGGGCATAAAACTGAAGGGTCTACTTTTGTAGCCGAGCATGTAACCTGTTATTTCCTTCACACCAGTGTCACAATGTGCTATGCACACCGTGGCTGACACAGTCTCCCTGTGTGCACAATGACACATCAGCTACTTAGCTGACAGCACGGTTTCTAGCCTCATAACACAAGATAATTTATCCTGCTTGAAAAACAGCTATAAAATGTACTGCAGTGCAGGATGTGAGTGTTATCCACAGGACCGAGGGTGACTCATCTTTGTGGTGAGACTGTCATTTGAACAAATCATTTTTAAAGGTCCCCTCCCACCTTTTCAGATAATGATCACGCTGATGGGTGAAAGAATCAGCAGGGATGAAAGCACAATGACAGCTGTGTTTAAAATAGCAGAATTATAACTTTGGCCAACTCTAATATGCAAATTTGCAGAAGTGCTGAGCTTGAAATAAATAATGAGATGAAGAGTCTAGAAGAAAGGAACAAAAAGCCACTGTTGCTCTTTGGCAGCGTTGGAACAATGTACTTGACATCATCTGCCATACAAAGACCTTGCACATATGAACACTCCAAAATGCATATTTCTTTAGTTTTTGTGCCCATCATCCACAAACAAATGCAGTTTTGGGGCAAAAGAAATCAAACTTTTTAAAAAATGTCTTCCAGAAGAAGGATTTTTGTTTGACTCTGGCTGCAGTGTTTATGTGTGGACTGGATTAGAGCTTTTTATTTGTGAAGTCAGTTGTGAACCACCATGATCTCCCCCTTTCATAAATTTGCAACAACAGAAGCTAGCCAAAAAAGCACACTAACCTTGCTAAGAGGACTGCAAGTTTTCACATAAATGCACAGTTACTCAGGTTATCCTGAGGAACAGAGGCAAGAGAATACTTTATGGAGTCCACTGTTACATAAAACAACACTTCAGCAACCTCATCCCAACAGCCTCAGGTTTATATAGTTAGCTTATCAATAATTTACCAGACACCTCTCTATGTTAACAGACATACTTAATTGGGCAACACTTTCACAGATGCAAGAAATAACTTTGCTCACATACATCCAGTCTAGTTTGTGTAGAGAAATGTCGTAGCTGACTAGCACTAGCAAGTTGTGGCTAGCTAGATTTAGCAGTTAGTTCACCAACGATTTCCTTTAACAGGGCAACTTTTCACTGAAAAAAATTTGGTTATTTTGGACTTTGAGTCTGCATTTAAGATGTAACTGAATTTAAACTGATTTGAACGTATCCTCGTATAAAAACATTTAAGGTTATGTTTAAAGCATTTGTTTTACAGGAATATCAAAAAGACCTTTAGAAAAAAACAGAAAGATGCCCTTTGTTGAGTCATGATACACATGCTGTTTCAAAGGGTAACATTTGCCTGGGGGTTTTACTTGGAAAAAAGACACAATTTAAGAAAAAAACAAATCATCCTACATGATAGCATACAGCAGATTTCTTTTTATTTTATCCTGCATTTTGTTTTACACTCCTCTCTGATAAACAAGTAAATTGTCAGATTTTGCAGCTAAGGACATAAATAATGCTGAGCCAAAACTCACTGTCAACTTAAACCTCCATGCTGCTGGTAATAAAATCTTAAATAATGCAGGTCATCTACTCTAACATTAATGACTGTTTCACAGACTGGCTAATAGGGTCTACAAATTACTTAGTTAAACTAATTTAGATTTGCAAATCAAGTTATTCCACCTCGTTTACTTTAAGGAAGTGTTTGTTTACAGAAAGCCGTCACCTTGCTTCCTAAAATGAAATCTAAACCACTGGTCTAAAGGAGGATCGTCAGCTCAAAATTAATCCAGTCCAGACCTTTTCAAGTAAAGTATAAGCTTTAGAAGATGAGATAATAAACAAGTGTTTTATCTGTTGTGGAAAGACACAGGAGAGCACCTTAAAGGTGCCCAATATACTTTCAGGAAGCCACTGGATAGCGTGAAAGAGCAGTAATACACCAGATCAGAGCAAATTAAAAGAATTTGAAGTTAAACTTAAATTGGAATATTCTAACCAATTCAAACAGGGACAGTCCCTCTAGACTGGCAGACTGGGGTGGTGGTCCCCCTCTTTAAAAAGGGGGGACCAGAGGGTGTGCTCCAACCACAGGGGGAATTACACTCCTCAGCCTCTGTTCTAAGGTCTATTCTGGGGTCTTGAATTGAGGAGAACTAGTGTGAGTTTTGTCCTGATCGTGGAACAGTGCACCAGCTCTGCACCCTCTTTGGGGTATTGGAGGGGGCAAGGGAGTTTGCCTTTTTGGACTCGGAGAAGGCGTTCAACCATGTCCCCCAGGGACTCCTGTGAGGAGGTGCTCTGGGAGAATGGAGTACCAGACCCCCTTGTATGAGTTGTCTGGTCCCCGTATGACTGATGCCAGGTCTTGGTCCGCATTGCCAACAGTAAGTCAGGTTTGTTTCAAGTGAGGGTTGGACTCCACCAAGGCTGCCCTTTAATTCTGTGCATTACTTAGATGGACAAAATGTCTAGGTGCAGCCAAGGTTTTGATGGGATCCAGTTTGGTGGTCTCAGGATTGGGTCTCTGCTTTTTGCAGAAGATGTAGTTCTTCATCGAGCTGTGATCTCCAGCTCACGCCGAAGCGATTTGCAGCAGTATGAAGTGGTAGGGACAAGAAGCAGCACCTCCAAATCCAAGACCATGGTCCTGAGCCAGCAAATGGTGGAGTATTTTCTCCAGGTCAGGAATGAGGTCATGCTCCGAGTGGAGGAGTTAAATTATCTCAGGATCTTGTAGATGAGTGAGGGAAGGATGGAGAAAGACGTCGACAGGAGGATCGATGTGCTGTCTACAGTGATGTGGACTCTGCATTGGTTTGTTGTGGCGAAAAGGAGCTGAGCCAAAAGGCGAAGCTCGGGATTTACCGGTTGACGTTCCTGCCCTCACCTATGGTCACCAGCTGTCGGTAGTGACCGAAAGAAAAAGAAGGCGAAATTAAGCAGCTGAAATTAGTTTCTTCCTCAGGTTAGCCAGGTTCTCCCTTAGAGGTAGGATGAGAAGCTCAGTGATCCAGGAGAGGTTCAAAGTGGAGTCGATGCACCTCCGCATCAAGAAGAACCAAATGTGATCTGGTCAGGATGTCTCTTGGATGCCTCCCTGGCATCCAGGATCACCCCGTTTGAGTTGGCATATCTGGCCAAGGAGAGGAAAGTCTGGGTCTTCCTGCTTAGGCAGCTGCCCCCGCAGAAAGCAGAAAGAAAATGGATGGATTGCATTTAAAAAATGGGCTGTAATAATGGATTAGATTTTTATATAGCACCTTTTAAGGCACCCAAAGAGCTTTACATTGTGAATCCATTATTCATCCACTCCTCACTCATACCTGGTGATGGTAAGCTACGTGTGTAGCCACAGCTGCCCTGGGGCAAGCTGACGGAAACGTGGCTGCCAGTCTGCGCCTACGGCCTCTCCGACCATCACCGAACATTCATCCACACATTCATACACCAGCGATGCCAACACTGGAGGCAAGGAGGGGTAAGTGTCTTGCCCAAGGACACAACGACAGATGACTGTGGGAGTGGGAATCGAACCGCCGACCTTCCGATCATTGGACGACCTGCTCTACCGTCTGAGCCACTGCCACTGCACATCTGAGACACGTGAAACAAATTTTTCCTGATCTTTTCCCTAGCTTTCTATTGAGGTAGAGGTAGAGGCAGCATCAGTGCAAATGTAATCTAACATCTTTGATTTAAAGATATTAAATATCTACATATAAATATCTCCTGATGTGTTATTTGTTATGAGTTTTTAATATCAATCTACAAAACCCATCTAATGACATCAGAAGAGAGAATGAGTTGTAGACAGAAATCAAGCTGTAATGAAAGTGTTTTTTAATTTCCATCCATCCATTTTCTATACCGCCTATTACTACTCAAGGTAAAGGCTGAGTCAATCCCAGCAATTATATTTAAATAAACAAATAAAAAAACATACATGTTATTTAGTAAAACCGAAGACTTTCAATTATTTTGTCTGAGAAGTGTTTGTACCTTTTATTTTTCTAAAACGTTATTGTAAAATGTCATTAATAATACTTTTCATATTTAACCATGTAAAAAAACCAACTAAAACTTTAAACGCAACTTTGCATGGTTTTAAAAATTAACCAAGACAACCTACAGAAACCATTTATTTACTATATTTATTTGTTTATTTTTGCATTTCTCTAGAAACAAAACAAACAAAGAAAAACAATAATTTTAGGAAACTCTGCTTACATTGGTTTTACAACAGAAACAAATACTTAAACTACTTTAATGGGTGTTTTATGGATTCCACATGGTCTTAATTAGAAAGCTTAAAAAAAACAAGTAGGTGTTGAGCTAGCTTTGTTATTCAAGAATGGAAAATAAATTGTTTGTATGCGTAGCCTTTGTATGGATTAAACAACAAGCAGGATAAAATGTGTTATTTAGTGGAGCATCCATGTTTGTTTTATCTGAATGAGGACAGGCTCCTTCTGCTCTTCATGTTCTGCTTCCATATTTATACTTGAGGAGTCATCCCATTCAAAAACACAAATGTCTCAACCTGTGATGTCTTCATCATCCCTGACCGTTATTCTTCATCACTTTTTATCAAACTGAAAGCTGCATGATTTTATGCTAGGTTATGCTGTTCAAAGCTCTGGACAGCCATCCTCCCCCTCAGGAGGATGGCTGTCCAGAGCTTTGAGCACCATCTCCATAGTCAAAAACAAGATAGAATTAAAGGTTTTGTTAAATTTTGCCAGTGCACTGACTGGTTGTTTTAAATTGAATGACTGGAAAAATAGACATTTTTATGGTTGTTGTGCAGGTGACATTCAGGAAACGCCTCAGAATAATTCCTACCTGTTGTAAGTTGATCAACACATCTACATCAGGGGCATGACCTCCTGTAGCCATGGAGCCAAGCGAGCAGCCAGCAGGTAAGCAGCAGACCTCTGAAGAGAGCTTTGGCCTGCAGAGAAGTCAGCTGGTGGTGGCTGGAATTAAAACTAGGTGGAGACGTTGGGTACAGAGCTGCTGCAGGGGAGGATTTGCAGGTTGGGCAATATGATGGGATGTGACAAGAAGTGGGTGGTAGCAAGGGTGGCAGGGGTTAGGTAAGAGCGAGAGTAAGGTAGGGTTAGTGTTATAGAAGGGATTAAAAAGAAGGTAGGAGTAGGGGAAAGATGGGGTGCAAAGCAGCAGGAACCTGGAGGAGGACGGGGATCAGCCCTTCTCTTTAATGGCAGGGGATCCAGGAAGCATTTGGGGTGGCATAACCTAAGGGAGAAATTAAAGAAAGGCATAATTATTTACATAATGTTAGGAGTATTTGAGAAGTAACCAAGAACACATGAAGCCCTGTAAACACAGTACTGTTTAATCGTGATATGCTGAAGAAAATGTGCCCACCCACGCAGTTTATATCAGACTGAAAGTGTTTATAATCGATGCTAAAATGTGAAAATATGAATCAGAGCTTAACCAATTTAAAACCAGATTCAAAACCATCTGAGTAGATCATACAGTATAACATATCCTGCTAATATTATTTTGGCATTTCAGCACAACTTTCTGGTTGCAAAGCAGTATTTGTACTGTTGGCCTTTGTACCACAGGCTGGTATGGTAAAAAGTGCTGACATATAAATGAATCTGGCCATTTTCACAACTGTGGACTATACTAGCAGAAAGTACCAACCACTTTTTATTTTTGATTTGATATGAATTTGTCATGTACCACAAAAGGGACCTTTTTCACAGAATCTGTTGTCGTTTTTCCTCTCAGCAACAGATGAGATGGAAATGATGAATACTGTGCTGAAATGTAAGAATAAATTATCCACTGATTGTCATGATATCAGCATAAGACCAGTTTAAAAAGTCTTTCCAAACATTGTTAAGCTCCTAACGTATAACTAAAATCTATCATTCAGTCCGGTTGTTTTCCTAAATAAATTAAATTTGCAAAAGTAATACCATTATCTAAAAATTATAATAAACATAAATTCACAAATTATAGACCAATTTCTAATTTGCCTAAATTTTCAAACATTCTAGAGAAACTTTTCAATTCTCGACTCAAAAATTTCTTGAGAAACATCAAATATTACATGAAGACCAATATGGTTTTAGAACTCAAAAAAACCTTCTCAATGGCAATAACTGAAGCAACTGAAGAAATTACTACTGTCCTTGATAAGAGAAAGTATGCTGTGGGTATATTTGTCGATCTTAAAAAAGCTTTTGACACCATTAAGAATTCAATTTTACTCATTAAACCGGAAAAATATGGATTTTGTGGAACAGCCAGAGACGGGTTGAAAAGGCAGCAGCTATCGCGAACCAATGTAAAGCACAACCTACTTTTGAAAAAGAAAATCTTTTCAACACAGATTATATATATATATATATATTATCTGTAAGAGACTTCTCAACTATTAATGAGTGAGACACTTAATACACAAGGATTTGTTTTGGTAAATGTTTTTAGTTGTAGCTAAAAACTCTCCTGAGAAACAGGCTGCAGGTGGATCATCGTGTCACCTGTTATCCTAAACCCAAGTTTTAGAGCTCTCCTTATAAAAAGCAGAGATATGAAGTGCTTTGTCAGCCAGTAGTGACCTAATCGCC
This sequence comes from Melanotaenia duboulayi, assembly GCA_026261665.1. Lineage (NCBI taxonomy): Eukaryota > Metazoa > Chordata > Actinopteri > Atheriniformes > Melanotaeniidae > Melanotaenia > Melanotaenia duboulayi. The sequence continues at coordinate 30,023,598 of CM047986.1, read as the reverse complement.
GATAGATTTTCTGTTTTTTTTTTCCCAGTTTACACCGAGTAAAATCGAGTCTATCTGGACACAGCTTCTTTCTCTCTGTCATGAACAAACTGATGATTGACCCAGCTGTGAGCCTCTGTTCTCCAAGCACATACACTCAAATCAGATCATAATGTGATCATTTGTGGGATGAAGGACTGCTTTTCCCTTTTTCTTGCACAACAGTGATGTCAACTGAGAGGCTGTGTGGTTCCATTTAGCCATATTCAGCTATTTGTTTTTATTAAAAAAAACACTTAGCAACAAATAGTTGGTTAGGTAATTTTTGGTAAGGCATTTAGAGTTCCCACCCATCCATCCTTTCCTCCTTTTTATCTATCCACGTCTTCCCTTCCCCCTCACCCCTGTTAACATTATCATTATTCATTCATCCTCTCTTTACCACCTAACAGTTTCCCTTCTAATTGTAGTCTTGACCTGGAAAGAAATTTGTGTCATAAAAGTCATAAATATATAAAGGTGCTCCAATCAGAAGTTTTAAGGCCAACCACTGATTACTGGAATTGCTGATTAGTTGTATTTAATACACCATTTATACATACAATTATTAAAATCAAAACCCTTTTGACTAATCTACAACCCAATTCCAAAAAAGTTGAGACTGTGTACAATGTAAATAAGAATTTGAGACATTCACACATTTTACTAAAACCTCTCACATACTGTACCATACTCAAATCATTCACACACTAAAGTGAAACCTGTTATTTTAAATTTAATGGCAGTAACATGTCTATAAAAAGTTGGAAGTAATTAGTTAATTAGGTAAACTGGGAACAGGTCTGTAACATGACTGGCTTTAAAAGGAGCATTTCTCTAAAAATTATGGAAAAAATTCAGGAATATGTTCCTAAATGTCAAACTGCTAAAACTTTGTGCAATATACAGATTTAGAGGAATCTCAAAACTCAAAAGGTCAAAACTGGGTTCTTGTGATCTTCAGGTGTTACTGCATTAAAACCAGACATGATTCTCTACTAGAAATCACTGCACGGACTCAGGAAGACTTCCAGAAATCACTGAATGTGTTATCAGCGGACAGATGAGAAGCCTGCTTCTCTGGTGGGATGGGGCTGCATTAGTGCCTAAGCTGTGGGCAGCTTCCACATCTGCGAAGCTCCATCACTGCTGAAAAGTACATGGAGACATTCAGGCAGGGAAGACCTTGCAGATTTCAGCAAGACGATGCTGAACCACATCCTGCATCCATCACAGCAGCATGGCTTCACAGAGTTCGGCTGCTGAACTGGCCTGCCTGCAGTCCAGACCTTTCACCAGTACACAACATCTGGAGCATCATGGAAGCAGAAATCCAGCAACCAACAACATTAGTCTCCTAAAGCTTCAGCACCTGGTCTAAATTAAGATTAAATTTAACGAGAGAAACTCTCTAACACTAAATGATATAAAGGGAACTAAACGGAACCATTACACTGTGGGAATTTTTGTTTCTAGTTTGTTTGCTTCTTCAAAAACAAAAACCTTTGTTGACTTGCACAATGCCAAACATCACTAGCTGCATTTCCATTACAGCATTTTGCAAAATAAAAGCGGCATTTCTAAAAATTTTGACAAAGTGCAATTTCAATTTGCACTGAATGGTGTTTAGCACATTAGCCGTTATTCTCATAAAATCTCATCATGCGAGGCTCCACTTTGAAGAGGAAGATTTCTAATTCTTCGTAAAACTCTGCATTTCCCTGTTTTTAGCGATCAAGGATGGCAGTTATACTTTTTTGTTGTAAGAAGATTTCTGTCTCCTCCTATCCACTCATACATCATTCATCTTTATTTACTTCATTTCATCCATCTATCTTTATATACTTTGTGCATGTACTCGTAATGCGCATTAATTAAATGTTTCGATATACTATAGAACCCAATACCAATGGGAAAAACCCGAGGATGTCAAAATGAATGTGTTAATGCAAAGCGATTCATCTGTGGGATTATGTTTCTAATAGTTTTCAAGAATTATAATTAGAATTTCTATCATCGGGTGTCCAGAAGCAAAGTTGTTACTGGGGCCATTTTAAAATTTCAAATTTTCCATATCTCAACAAGAAAAACCATTTTATCCTCCTTATTTCTGAAGATCCTGACAGTTTTCCAGGATTAGATTTAGAAGATGCTGCAGTATGAACCATTTAATATTTCACACAACTAACTACTTAGTCGCTGCATCAGACATTCTTGTCCACACCCTTTACCAATGAGCAGTAATTGAATTAGTAAGTAACTTATACCCGGTTTGAAAAAATTTATATCGGTGCATCCGGGTCAATTTTCAGATTTAGTCGAAAACAGTTGAATTTTGATGGAATGAATAACCATTGTGATTTATCAGAAAAATATATTTGGTCTTGCAAAAAACAGCGAGGCTGGAGCTCACTAATAGATTTTCAGCTTTATTGTGCATGCTGAAAATGTATCAGTAGCTACGTTTACAAGGAGCACTTCTGATCTGATCAAACATCCAATCAGAATAAAAATGTGTCATGCAAACATGTCAGCTGATCCGACTGGCCTCAGTCGTAACAAATTTTCAATCTGATGGAGAGGGATGGTTTAAGACTTAATCCCTGACAGATGTTGTTTCTGGACATGCTTGGACCACATGGGGGTTACGGAACATCATGAGTTTCAGGAATGACTTGAAAAATGGCAGCAGCAAAACAGAATGGGACTGTGGTGGCCACAACGAAACTGAAAGAGATATTGATTATTTTAATAATAAAACTAAGGTAAAATAAGACAAAAGTTGAAGAAAACCAGGAAGAGTTGTATCTTTTTTGGATGATCTTCTGCTTCATTTTAACTCTGGTTTGAAGTGACTGGGTCACTTGGNATTTAACTCTGGTTTGAAGTGCATGGGTCCAGTGGCGGTTCTACATTGAATTACT
>CM047986.1:29967114-29983783 GCA_026261665.1 Melanotaenia duboulayi | reverse complement strand
TGAGGACCATTAAAGCAGAGGTTCCATTGGTTTGCTGGTTTGGAGCATTCGAAGAGGAACATCAGCAATGATCTTCGATAAACAACTGCTGCTGTCCATCAATCTAAGCGTTACAAGATTCTTTCCAACTACTTGGAGTTCATCATTGTACAGAGAGAAAGATTCTTCACAAGTGGAAAACATTTAAGACAGGTGTGACTTTTATCAGGAGCAGATGACAGACTAACATCTCAGAGAAACTGCAACAAACCTAAGAAACTCAGATTTCAGACTCTACAGTACAATAATAAAAATACTGAACAAGTGTGTCATTTGTTGGTGAGGAGAGAGTCTCTTCTGTAAAAGAACATGGCAGCATAGTTTAGTTTAGCAAAGTTACATCTGAACAAAACCAGATGACATCTGGAACAATGTCCAAAGATTAGATGAGATGAAGATGGAAATGTTTGGTCATGATGCACAGCAGGATGTTTGGTGAAACCCAAACTAAGCAAATCAGCACAAACGCCTCATACCAACAGTCAAGCAGGATGGTGGACAAGAGATAATTTGGGCTTGTTTTGCTGCTACAAGACATGAGGCATGTATTATGAGGCAGGTTCATATATCCAGGATATATACGGTGACGGGGTTTATCTGATGCACATTGTGTGTGACACACTGCACACACATAAACGTCAGGAGGAGATGACATGGAGTCTTTCACAGTTCAGTGATCATTGTGAAAAAAACGAATAAATAAATAGAATGGACTGAACCTTCTTTGTAGAACACGCCCCAGAATTAGTTTGAAATCTTTACAAGTCCACCAGAACAAACTTTATTTACTCTCTTTTAGACTAAATATATGTTCCCTCTTGCTATCACATCTCTTGCGAAGTAAAAGATTTTAAAGGTCAAGCAGCAGTCAGTTTTAATTGTAGCCAGATTTGAAAAGAGACTTTCTGTCTTCCCACTGATGTTCCATCTTTCCATTTCCATCTTTTCTTTTTCAGAGAGGAAAGGAGTTGTGTTGTGTAAGCATGTGTTGATCTGATCTGGAAAAGCTCACCTGCAAGCATACAATATGATTACAAAGTCGATGACTGTTGATTCATGAAGCTTCTGATCTGAAGAAGAAGTCTGCATCTCAGGCTCCACGTGCTCTCCATCTGCTTCAGCATTCTCGCTGTCCCGTTTAAAGTAACAGGAGTAAAAATAACTCTGTTTCATCAATTCAAATGTTATCTTTAAAAATCTATGGCAGATGCTGCACTAGTTCTTGGTTATGGGCTGTTGTTTCATTCAAGGGATGGCGAGCTTGCTGATGGTGTGTGAGCTCTGGTTGCAGAGTCTGCCTTGGAGACTTAGACGTTACTTATTATTTCCATTCTCTGGTTCAGTCCAGAGCTAAGCTATCAAAGAGCAACCCCCTCCTCATGTCTGTCAGTACCACCCAATGTCTAAAAAGCAATACAGAATGGACAGCAGTTTTATGATTTGTCTTTGTGCATTAAAATCATATACATTGCCTAAAGTCTAACAATTAAAACACCTTTCAGAGCTGCAAAAACATGCTGTTTCAGGTCCTGGTATGGCTTTGTCTCAACTGCACGTAACTCAATATGCTGTAGCATGTGCTTTACTAAAATAGAGGAGGAGAAAGTGTCAAGTTTACTGTGATGCAGTTTAGTCAAAGTTACAGAACAAACAATTCACCTCATGAATTTGTTAATACAAAAGGGGAGTTTAACTTTTTGGAAAGAATAGAAAATCATAGTGGATCCTATTGCTCCTTACTTCTACAGCCGACATCTACAGTGGAGTAAATATGTTTTTCAGTAGATACTGAATAGTGATGACTGATACCGAAACTTTTTCCTGTTGATATGATACGTATGATGGTATTTTATCATCAGTACCGATAATGATACTGTTTGTCCCTTAAAGGAAAATCATGATAGTACAGTGTGCATGAAGATTCTTATTGAAGAATTAAATATGAATAAAACCCAAGAAGATCAATACTTGAAAGAAATGCTTTTAAAACAATGATAAATTCTACTGAAATGCAGATTAAACAAAAATAATATAGAAATTATAGAAATTATAAATTTAGAAGTTATAAAATAATTCAACAACAGATTAATATGCACATTTATTAATGGAAAATATAGTATATAGTAATATGAGCAATAGAATTTAATAAGTGCAATAACCTGCATTAAACCAGTAAAATATCAAAACAAAACCTCATCATCACTAACAGTATCATCATCATTACATCATGACTTCTGATAGGCTGCCATAATCAAAGAGGGAACACACTGTTGCGGGGCTTCATATGCAATTTTATTGCCTAAAACTCTCAAAAGTGAAAACAAATGGCATGTTTTGTAACAGCAGAGTGGTATCTCGATACTCAAAAAAAGTATCAAATCCGATATTTTGACAGGCTCATATCGAAGATGTTTGTATCGAAGACTATCGATATGCCCGTCCCTGACTAAATCAGGGCACCGTCCTGCTTATGCACCAAGTTGTAAAGATTTTGCTAGCCCTTTTTATGCAGTTACACTATCAATAACTCATACTGTAGGACTAGCATATCCATCAATCCACAGACCAAAACAGGAGCTTTACAGCAGTACCAAAAAAATTGTACATTAACAAGGTTTTTCTGACCCATTTCCCTATTAAGATGCAGATTTTGTGTGGCTACTATCTTGATACGTAGAGATATGTGAGAATATTGAAGCTCGTATGTGGCTTTCCAGTAACTCAATACTGTTGGCCAAACTCACCTTGTAAGGGCTCCTTTGGCTCAACGTTAAAAAGGAACATGGACATCGCCTTCTGTCCGTTCTTTGGGTTCATTTTGTGCATATTTCAGCACATTTTTTTTAGTCTCCAATATTATTTAAGTGCAATGAAATGTGGCTTATTTTTCAGTTTTTGCATATTTCTTTATTTTTTCCTGATGTGTTTGCATTTAAAAGCCATCTAATCAGACTGGGAACCTGACCTGTACCATTACACTGTCTTCGGAGCGTCTGCCCGCTTCTTTCTTTCTTTTACATAATGGTATAATCCAAGCAGAGTCCTGTTTTGCAAGTCCAGGTCAAGTTGCAAGTTACTTTTGGTTTTGATGAGTGATCTGCCATGTAATACTCAACAAAATGAGCACATACCTCCAGTGTTGGGAAAGTTCAATTTGTACATGAACTAGTTTTAAAAAACATTTTAAAATTAACTGGTACAGTTCATACTTCATAATTCAAAGTTTTTAACTAAGTTCACAGTTCTAAAAAGGAACTAGTTCATAGTTCTTTTAATAGTCCGTAGAAAAAATTCAAATATATTAAGATATGCAGTGTTGCATATATCAAGTTTTTCAGAGTGAAAGTTGGCGTGAAAGCAGCCGCTGGCTACGAGGATGGACTGAATGGGTGGGAACAATAAGAAAATGCCAGTATTCTGAGGGTAAAAGCTCGCAGCAACATATTGGAAAAAAGAACTATGAACTAGTTCATTTTTATAACTGTGAACCTAGTTTAAAAATTGAATTATGAACTATGAACTGCACTAGTTCATTTTAAAATATGTGAACTGAATTTTGAACTGTACAAATTAAACGTTCCCAACACTGTGCAGAGGATTTCACAACATCATAGTGCGTAGTATTATTATGGATGTATGGATGATTATTATGGACATTATGGATGTAATGGATGCTTCACATCTGTTTATCAATTTGGAAGTACTTACACAATCTGAACCAAAAAAAAAATGATGCCCAATTGATAAATGAAAGGAGACAGAGAAAAAAGAGAGCACATATGTTAACAATGGCCTTTTGTGGAGCAGTGGCTATTACTTCAGTTCAGAGGCACGCACAGACAATGCATCAGAGTTTGTCGTCCAGCATAGGTCCAATTTTATCAACTCGCACCCACCCAAACCCGTTAGGATGATTGCCAAACCCATCCTGTGGATATCTTCCAGAGAAATCTGGACCCAACCCGACGATGTAGGATACCAACCCAACCCACACGTTAACACATTGTAACTGTAAATACACCCTCGTCTCTTCCTCCATTGCACTACTTTGCTTAATTTGTTATTTAAAGTGATGATGTTGTTTCGTCATTGTTTTTATTTACAATAAAAATTGGAAAAGACAACAACACAGTAAATATTGTGAAGCAGCAGAACTGAGATGCAACTTCTGTGATGTCAAAGTTGGATGAAATGTGACATGACCGTTCAGACTGAGGTCGCTTCAACACAGATCAGATTCTTATCCAATCAAGGACCACATATGAAAGTGTTCTAGGTCAGATTTTAAAAAATGGGATTTGCATCGTTCAGACTGGCATTAAAAAAACCACATGAGTCACGTATAGGTAAAAAAATCAGAAGTGAGCTGCAGTGTGAATGGAGTCTGAGTCTGAGCAGAGGGACAGAGCAGAGGAAGCTGTGAGAAAATGCATGTTTAGCTGTGAATGTTTTTGCTAGAAGCTTTAGGTATAAACACTTCACAGCTCTTCTAGTTAGAGCAGAGAGCTGCTTCACTACTGCTGGGTAAAATAAAGGGAGTTAACACTGAAGCTAGTTGCAGCTTTACCCAGGAGTAATCACCTCACCTCACCTCCCCTCCCCGAGCTCAGTTTGGAGGCGGAAGCAGGAAAGTTTAGCAGCTGTTTCTGTTGAGTTCTCATTAATGGTGGAGGCAACAGACCAGAGCTGCATGGTTACTAAACCTTCACAGAAATGTAGCTTCAGAAGCAACAAGACCAGAATGAAAGACGAGGAAAACAACTGGTTTTGTTCCTCCCGAACACTCCGTGAGTGCAGTGTTTAGTTCACCAGGCATAGCAGCTAATAAACGAAGCCAACCCAGGTTGAATCCCAACATCTCCCTGACCTGCTTTCTCATCTACCTGCTAAACAATAAAAGACACTAAAGTCTACACAATGTTAAAATAAAACAAACAAAATTACTGATGACATCATGATGATGTCACAACTAATTGATTTTGATTGGCCTGACTAGTCACCTACAAAATTCAGCTGATCCCTAGTCTGTACACTTCATTGTGATTCAGTTTCATCTGGAAAGCCCCCTACCCTCTCTATCCCCCTCCATGTTTTCCCTTTCTAGTCAGATACTGTTTTGACTAAATTCCTTGCAGAAGAAAATTTAACTAGTCTGAATCCAGATATTACAGAGAGTGTTTCTCACTGTCCGGACATGGCTTTATGTACCCTGGCATTGTCTTTACTGAGACTGGAAAGACGTGGTTCATTACTTCTGTAATTAATTCATGTCATTAATCTTTTCAAGTAAAAGGAAGTCTGTAAAATCATTAAGCTGGAAGAAAATCAATAAATCTATGTGACCCCATGCAGTGGGATCACAGTGGGACCAAAATGCTTTGAAATATACCAAAGGGGGTAATTGTCTGCAGATTCTTCATCCTGATTGGATCACCCAAGAAAAAACTGAAGATGGAGACTGTTAGACCAGACCTGGTTAGTGTACTTTCACTATAGATGAGATTTTATGTAATCTATCTTTTAGATTAATAAATATTCGGATACACTTTGTGTTGGCTACTTAACTCTGATGGTTTATATAGTCCATGCTTTGTTGAAATGAAGAAAATGGATCTGACCCTTGCTTGGTCTTCATCACAAAAAAAAAAATTAAAAAAAAATCTGAGGTCAGAAACTCTGCAGCCTAACTAACCTGTAATGTTGGGTTTCCTGTTCCAGTGCTGCCAAGAAAGCTCAAAAGTATTCATGACTTAATAAGACAGGAACCAGAGATGGAGGCTTATCTTCAAGATCCTCTGAAACCTGAACTGAAATGATCCCTCTCTTCTTTTTGTATTTCTGCTCGTGATGATGGAAAGATGCCGGTAAGTGACATTTGTTAATGACCCCGCACCTTGTATGTAACAGGAAACCGGGAGAGTTGGACTGAGCAGCTGCCTGTTAGATAGATTAGAGGTCCCCCCCAAATTCAACTCGTATATATTTTGAGTTTATAAATTAATGTCTCCAGAGGTCTTAGTTGTAAATAAAGTTTTGTCACATTGTGAAATAAATCTGTCTGAGGAAATAAGGTCAGTGCATCTGTAGAAAAGACCTGATACTCAAACACACTAAGAAAAAAGGGATGTGAAGATGGCTGTATTCATACTCTGCAATCAGTACTTTGATATTTTTGGTTTTACTTTTGAGAATTTTAAGCAATAAAACTATGACAGAACCAAACTATTGATTGAAACAACGGCCATGCAGCCGTAACTTGGCGTGGAAAATACAGTGCACATTCCTAATGGTACACAGTTTTTCTTTTTTTTTGAAAGGGCGGTGCATTTCATCCCATGGGCAATGCCCCATACGCCCCCTGTGGCACAGGGCCCGAGAGGAAATGATAATTCCTTCTGCCACTGACATGGTTTTAACTATAGTTAACAAAAAAAGCAGCAATAAACTAAAGACTAATTCTTGGCACAATTCTTTGTACGTTTCTTTCTTAGCATCGAGGTGCTTGCGGTAGTGGGATCGAGAGGGCGGGGGTTGGCATTATTATCGTTGTCATGAATAGGGGCGCTGCAGAAAAAGTTTGGGAACCACTGAGCTAATATAAGATTTAATTTCAAACAACAAACAGCTCATTTACAGGAAGTTTCAGAAATAATGCTTACTTACTTCACAGTAGCAGATTTTATTTATTGTGCCTGTAGTATAATTCCATCCATAATACATTAATGCTGGGTTAGCAGCCCAGAAAAGTATCACCCTGCAGTGTTGTGTTTTTTCTTTTAGTAAGAATTAATTACCGTCTCACAAAGTGCTTACGTTTGTAGAAGATACAAACACGAAAGAAAGAGAAAAAGACTAAAACTCTCTAAAATTATACTTTTATAGGTAATATTGATTTATTATGCTAACAGTGGTTTCTATGTGTTCTCTGAGAAATTTAGCATCTATACATCTTCTGTTAATTATTGTTTTGTAACAGCAGAACAGGCTTAATGATAAAAAAAAACAAAAAAAAAACAAGCTGCAGTTCATCCTTAGTAACCGGTTAGAGGAAATTGTCATTGCTGCATGAATGGATCCATCCTTTACATCAACACTTCAGTTGCAATGAAATGATGTCAACAATGAAGTCATTGTTGATGACAACGATGACGAAGCTGAAGATGTTCCCATTAAGCATCAGCAAACAAAGAGTCAAGGAACAGAAAAGGGAAGAAAATGAAGAAGATGGGAACATTTTAGACTTTTAGAAAAGTTTGCTACCGTGCAGCTTATACTCAGCACTTTATAGCCCAAATCTGCAGAAGAAGGAATTAACGGTTTCATGAGGATTCCTGCGCAGGCAGGAAAACTAAATAAGTTAGAAAGCCAAAACTAAAAAGCAGAACAATAAAAAGAAAGACTGAGACTGGGGAAACAACAACGAGGATCTGGCAAAGAAGACCAGAAACTAAGGGGTATATGTACGTCCTGAGGGAACTAATGACAAGACAAGGATCAGGTCATGTAATTAGCCAACACGTAATTATGTAATTAGCCAACCAGGTGAACACAAAGTAAACTAAACTGAAACAACAGAGGAACAGGTTTTACAAAATCAGACAGGAAGACAAATCAGAATATAAATCAATTTACAAGATGTTGGGACACGAAGCAATGTAAAACAACTAAAACCAAAACCAGATTCTTACACCTGAACTCTGAGCCAGAGCCCTGGACTGGGACGGGGACTGGGACCCAACGCAAACCCTGCAGGACTGCATGGTTTTAAGGTTGCTTGGGTCGGGAAGTGGGCAGCTAAGAATAAACGGCAGGTCTTGAATTTAGGCTGTAAAATATGAAACTAAAGAAAAGAAAGGAAAATCATGGATATTCTCCCGGGCTCTTGTTAAAGTTTAATGTGATATTTGTACATTTGTTTGAATAGATTTGCTTTTTTTTTTTTTTTTAAATAATGGCAGATTTTTAGCCATTTTATAGTTTTTGGCCTCAGTTTTTATAAACATTATGATTTTTGTGGAATATATTTTTATTTATTCTTCTGTTATATATTGGCCAATTAATAAAATGGTGCATATAAACTTATTTTAGTTGGCCTGCATATGGGTCAGCAGGAGCAGGCAGGAGTGACTGAGACAGGCAGCGGTAACAGGTGATAATGACCAGAATTTTATTGGGAGGTGATTGAAGGTTCATTGTAGGGCTCTACTCTGAGCTTTCAAACCCCAATCACCACCGATGTGACATTGCTTTGGACGTACTGCTTTGCCCAACAGTAACACTGAGAATGAAGCCCCATTGTTAGTGCTTCCCAGCGACCCAGTGCACTGGGAATCCTGGAGCAAGCAATGACGAGACAGTTAATGTAGTTGTCAATTAAAGATTAAGGGCTAAAGATGAAGATATAGAAGAGTAAAAAAGGGGGTAGATGAAGGAGATGGGAAGGAAGTCAATGCTTTGTTTTCATTAATTTAGAGGTGTTAAACTTGGATTACATTAGATACTAAATGAAGAGCCGTTTAGGAGCCAAAAGAGCCGAATCTTTGAAAAGAGACAAACTTCATATCACTGAAAGATGGAAGCTGACAGACACAGGTGAAAGACATTCAGGAGGGACAGATAGACAGACGGGGGTGACCACGACAACATGACCCAGACGTTATCTCTGCTATGTAAGTATCCTGTTGACTTTCGCTGTTGGACTAAGATGGCTCATATAATGGACATGATTTCACTGGGTTGTAATAATTATGACTGTGTCTGTAAAATTGCTTTGAAAGGACTGTTGTAGATGGGTGATATGCAAACACAGCTGTATTCCATCGAATTAAATAAGGCAAAAGTGTTTCTTTTCTGACTACACCACTAAATGATGGATAATCAATAGAAAATGTTTTGTTTGCTGCAAACATTTTAAATAAAACACACTTAATTGTAGTAAATTTCAGTCTCTGTGTGAAACAGACACTGGTAGTACATGAATGTGTCTGAATTCTCACTGTTGACCACCTACCATCCCGACCACCCACAGTAAGGCGCTGCGTACTTTTTGCTTTTATGTCTTTATCTGTTATCTGTTGTTCTGAAGTACAGTCCGACTAAAGATACCATTAACTAAACAAGAGACAAATCAGTTGCGTCTTCTACAGTACCTTCTCAGCTCTGGTTTCTCTTCATAAGACAACAGTAATAAACTCTATTCTTGCATTTAATGAGCCAGTAAAAGGGGATGGGATTCTCTTGTCTTGTTTGCAGTTAAACAACACTTTTATGATCTGGCTTAGCAACAACATGTAAAAAAAACGGAAAAAAGAAGCCTTAAAACAAGCTCAGTCATTCCTCTTTATCTCGTCCTGGCGTCTTTTTCTGAATCAAAGTTAAATTCTGAGATAGGCAGACCGAGGGAGTCACTGGAAAGTCTGAGATCTCGTGAACATGGGTGTAGTTCTCTCCCAGCCACTAAAGCCTGCGAGGGGATGGCTATGAGAGAGGGCTGACAAAAGGGGGAGGAAAATTAGGCTCCCAGCATTCTTCTCATTTAAAGCTGTAACTACACCAAAAAAAAAAAAAAAACCAGGGCACTCACGCAGTCTGGGCTGGGTCTGCTTGCTGCTTACAAGGAGAAGCTCCCCTGTATTCATGGTGCTGCAGTGACAACCTGAACACCTTTTTTTTTTCTCCTTTCCATCCCTTTTCCCCTGTACTTTGCACACAAGGAAGGCTCATGTCTTTCTTATAGACATGATGAGCTCTGTGCATTTGAGGACTTTCCTTTTTCTGGTGGTCTCAGTTGCTCAGGTTTTGATTGTTTCATGTCAAGACGGGACGAGCGGTAAGTGAAGCCCTCAGCTGTTTGTCTGAACATCTAAACGCTGCTGGTAACAAAGTGTGAAGGTGGCTGACCTTTAAACATTAACGGGGACGCTGTCTTTGAACTTTGGCTGGGTTTAGTGGTGCAGTCTCTTGTGTCTTTACAAAAACTTTTATTAAGGGAGAAGCTACTTAAATAAGAGCAATAACGTTAGTTTTTATGTTTGATTGTTGGATTTAAAGTGAATTCCCGCTATCGTTGACAGCTTTATTAGTTCAAACAGCATCTCTGGCATGGATGATGAAGTCAGACCCTGGTTACCAGAGCCTGTTCAGCTTGGGGACAGTTTTGTAGAGATGATAATAGCTTTAATGTTGGTTATCTGTAGTTGCTAAACAAGCCGTGCATGTAAGAAAACAGTCTTCTGGACGTCTGTCAGTGATTGCAAGTGATGTCACCCTGAAGGCACAGAAAAAAGTGCAGAGAGGGAAACGAACACCTCTGTGGTTTTTGCTGTAGTCCTGCACCACTTTGGAACAATCATTAAGAAATCCTGCTGCCATTCGTTTCCCAGTTGGAAAACTGCACATCTGCTAAAAGAATCCGGCAGCTCGGCTCACGCGCCGCTGAGGGAACATGGGCTGCATGTTAATTCAGGGCAGATGTGAGGAGACGTGAGAGGCAGAGATGCTGTTAGATACTCAGAGTCACTGAGAGTGTGGGGCTGTCCAACGTCTTCAGCTGGAAAACACCCAGAGCTGGAACACCTGAGCACTCTTGTTTTACTTGAGCTGTGTTTCCACCTCTTTTTTTTTTTTTCCTTTCCAGCAGGAACGTGTTTGATCTCTGGTGTCGTCACGGGCACTGTGTTGTTTCAGGAGATGATGTCATGGACACTGAAAAGTTCATATGACAGACTCCTGATGGGGTGATGAGTTAAAAGCTGCAGACAAAACAAAAAGTTTTCTCTCCCTCTGCATAATTAATGTTTTTCTTTCATTACATCTGGACTGTTTTTTCTGCTTGACATAAAGCAGAGTAGTGTTGGACAGAGCTCCACCTTGTGGCGAGTGAAACGTCTCATTTGATTGTTGCTGTGAAAACTCTTGAGACAGCCCTCATTTCTGTATATGATGTCAGGAAAATGGAAATTATATTTTTAAAACGTGAAAATATAACATTATATATGACAAGTGAATATTTGGTCTGAACACATTTACCCTCCTAGACAAGCTTTCTTTTTATTTCTTTTAATAACTTCAGGAAAAGCTCTCTAGGTTTCTTGAAGGGCTTTTTCAAAGCTCATATTTGGATGATTCTGCCTTTTGTTCTGTTCTCTGTCCAGATGATCTCACACTTCTTTAATAATGTTAAGGTCTGGGCTCATGGGGGGATTCATGACTCCTTTAAACCTGTTGCCATGGTTTTCGGTCCAGTTCTTCTTTCATGTGTCACACTTCAACCTTTTCTCATGTTTCCCTTCCTTCTGAACGTATATTCTGTTCACCTACTGTGAATAGTGTTCTTTAGGCCTGATACTTCTTCTTTTGTCCTCCACTTGTCCAGTTTTCTCAAGCACATGCTGAGATATGCCATGGTTTTTGGCTAATAGCTCTTTGGAAATCAATATATTGCAAAAATACTGTTTTAGTTTGTTAAACTTTTATATTTGGGATTTCTTTGTAGATACAGTTAAAAACAAAAAATAAAAAAAAAGTGTCTGTTTTGGGAACAGTGCCAAAAAGTAATGCTTCATGGGTTAGTTTTCAGTGGCTTAACAACAACAAAACACTTCTCTGAAAATGATCTGGTACAAAGACAAGACTGAGATGAGTGGAAAAATCTAAAAAAAAAAAAAAGTGCAGGAAGGTCTGACTGCTTCAAAGCAAAATATAAAGAAATGAGGGGTGGATTAAGACTTCTGAACACACCAATGCTGATGCTGCAGTTAAACGAGGAGGGCAAAACAACAGTTAAACTCAATTTAACAGAGTTACGTAAACACAGAAGCAGTGTTTCTGTTGGAAGGAAAAAAGCTTTTTGTTAATGTAAGTTTGTCTCTTTAACTCCCGACAGCTCGGTTCCTATGAACTCTGTCCATATATGTTCATGTGAAGCAGCACTGCGATCATTCAGGGCTCTTTCCATTGAATAATGGTGGATGAGGTGATTGCATTTCAACCAAACAAAAGTAGAGGAAAGTTCTGGGTTTTGCAGGCTAAGGGAAAATGTGGTTCACCAGCACTTTGGAAATATGTACGTATGTATTTGTACAGGAGATTTAAAGAAAATTACTATGAACATTCTTTGCCCCTTTCTATCAAATAGTATACCAATGTCATTCTCAACAAAATAAAAATGAGTGTTTTAGCTCAAGAAACAATACTTAAACACTGTATTTGCCCTGTGGAATAATCTTGTTTCTCCACTTGGCGGGACATTTTTTTTTTTTTTAAGAAAATAGCAACTTCAAATTGTGTGTGACGAAGTGCTGGTCAAACTACTTAATTGTGAGCAGACACATTTTCAGATTCTCAGAAATAAAAAAACTTTTTGTTGAGGACTGAGGTCACGAGAAAGAGATGCTGAGGGTCTAGAGTTTCACAATTTTTCAAAGAAAGTGGACTTAAGGTCTGAAAACGTGTTCAAAGCAAATGTTTAAGGTTTCATTCAGTACTGTTATGAAGTTCTATTAGAGTCATATGCCTGCACATGTGTGGAAAGTTTGCTTTCAGAAGAACATAAACTTGCAAATGAGATTAAGGAGCCGACTTTAAGCTCATAACTGGAAGTGGTGACGCCAGCACAGATTACCAGGATAAAAATCTAGCACAAGCGGTGGACAAAACCTGCAACCTCCAATCAAATACCAAATACGGAGAAATCTACTCATGATATTTAAAGAAGAAGTTAAAGATGTGATCACAGAAAAGAAGGAAAACAGCAATAAAGTTTCCTTTTTTTAACCCAGGCATTTGTGACCACAGTTTAAGCCAGAGACAGAAATCATGCCTTTAAAAGTGTGTATGTATGTGAACACTCCCCCCAGACGCTGACATAGCTGTAAAACATCTTCAAAGATGCCACTTTGCACCTTACATCAAAGAGTCTCAGCACCCACTCTTGGTGAAAGCAATGGTTTTACAGAGTCACATTTGTCACATTACCAGGATTGTAACATTCATCACAGCCAAAATATGACTTAGACTGAAACATTTTACCCTTTCAGAGAGAAAATATACAAGCAGAAGACAAAAAAAAAGAAGCTGAAACTGGCTATTCCAAATGAACAAACCAACATGAGGTCACCCTATCTCCCAAATTGGTTCCAGTTGTTGTTGCCACATCATTGACATCGCAACAAATGGGCTGTTTTCTACCAAAGCTGAAATGTCCAAACATGTGAAATCAACCAGGTCCACAGACGGCTCTGATTAGAAACACATGCTGCATTTTTTAGCTATGACTTGATTACACGCCTCTTTTCTTCCAGAGAGAAGGGGTTCGGGCTCGCCAGATTACACATTGTCTCCAGCAACACGTTAGCAGAGGTATTTGTCTGTAACTGGATGGGAAGTGTTTGGCTGTGAATCTGGGATGTTGTGGGGGCACAAACAGTGGGACTGATAGATTTGGAGTGCAGCTTGTGCTTGTGAGGACCGCTCCATGGGAACTACTTATAAACCAAACTGTTGCAGTCAGCAAATGGAGGACTGGGGTGGAGGGATGACTTCCAGATGTTTAAAAAAAAGGACTCTGGCAGTTTTTTGGAAATATATATAAAAACAAAAAGAGACTGTTGGAAGAGGGGCAGGTTTAACTGAAGATGTAAAACACAGTGAGTCATGGCTGTAGCGCAGATACATGTGAAACTTACCTTAGACAGTGGTAGGGGGAAGGCTTATCTTTTGTATCTTTACAGGTTCAAGTTAAAATAAGTGTTTGTTCAAAGGCTGCACAATTATGCCTCCTCCTAACAGGTTTCCTGGTGCTTGATTGGCACATAGTCACAGTCCTGTGATCCTCTCCGTCTGTCCATGTGAGACGATGACAGGACAGAGCTTAAACACAGAACAGATGGCTTTTTCTGAGTCCTGTTACTGTCTTATTCATTCATTTATTTTCTGTACTGCTTCATCCAGATAGGGTCACAGGGAAGCTGGGGCCTATCCCACCAATTAATGGGCCAAAGCAGGGTACACCCTGAACAGGCCAACATAGGGAGACAAACAAAAACACTTACTTCTAGGGAGAATTTAGAGTTACCAATTAACCTAACATGCATGTCTTTGGATGGTGGGAGGAAGCCGGAGTACCTTGAGAAAACCCATGCATACACAGGGAGAACATGCAAACTCCACACAAAGGCCACAGTTCGAACCTCCCCCCACACCACAGTACAACCCATACTGCACAGCCTATTACTGTCTTATTTTAGTTTTTAATTAAAAATGCACCAACAGTCCTCTTTTATCTGGTCTTACAAAAACAACCTGCACATTAAATTTACATATATGATTGCTCAAATAAATAGATAATTGATATTTGTGCATAGTTTATATTTTTCTCTTTTGCATCCAACATTCCCATCTTACTCTAAGCATCATTTCTAAATACACGTGGGGGCAACTTTACCATCCCTTTCCAATGCACCGGGAGCTGATCCATATAATCTGTTCTGTACTTGTATTACAATAACAACCAAAGTACCAGAAACACAGACAAAAACCCTAAAAAAAGGGTCTTTTAGCATATAAACCCACTGGACAACTCAGTGACTGTGTCAGCATGCAGAGTATGAGGAATGAGGAGTGAGCAGAGATGAGAGTGATCGTTCAAATGTCACCACGCCTCTGCGTAGGCCAGAGGCAGACTAGGGTGGCTCAGAGACCCGGGCGATCAGCAGCAATCCCAGAGCACGAATCCAAGCCACCCCACCATGAAGACGACCCAGGACCCACCCAGAGTGCGGCAGAGGAAGGCCCCAGCCAGAGACTCATGCGACCACAAGGCACAGGCCACGGTGGGCCAAGACTGGGAGCCGCCGACCCAGCCGAGCACCGGGCATCCACGCTCAGGGCCAAGTGCCTTAAAGTGCCCCCAGGTCCTGACAGACGACCAGCTGGTGTGGACCAGCACCCACCTCAATGTTTCTGCCACATAGCCTCCACCCACCCACTTACACCCCCGGGGCGGCAACCAGACACCAGGCCATGCACCAACCCACCCCGGGAAAGTCCAGAGAATGCCAGATGCCCAGTGATAAACACTCACGCCTTAACAGTTGTCAACAAATTTTAAATATTTTGGGGGTGTGTGTTTCAATCGGTATGACACGGAAATACAATGTCACCGGTGACTGACCTTTTCACTATCTCAAAGTCCAAGTGCTGTGTACTCCCCTTGCGGTGACCTTGTGTATTGAGTTCTTTTGCAGTACTGTGCAGAAAGTATACACAAATGTAATGGAACTTGACGTGTATGCTTGCGTTCACAGCAGGTATATTCCAGGCCTCAGTGACCCAAGTCAAGTTTGCATGGACACAAGTATGCATCATTTAAACGTACCAATCGGACAATTTTGAGCCGATCACATTCGTTTGGATCAAGATGGGTGGGTTGTACCAATTGGTGTTTCAATCAGCATGCATGAAATTACATTCTGAAATTCTGAAATGATCCTTACTGCTTATATTTGCTATGTGAGCCATATGTCAAAGTACAATTTTCACTTTAAGTCCATTTCAGTTTTTTTTTTAACTTTATCTGTATGGTGCTAATTCACATCAAAGTCAAGTCAAGACACTTTACAGACATAATCAATTCAAACAAATTCATTGTGATGCAGTTAAAACATATCCATAGTCCAATTTATAACTGTGTTCATACAAGTCAATTCATAGAAAACAGCCTATGTAAATAAAACCAACAGATTCTCATCTTCGATTCAATCCCCATCCTGAGCATGCACCAGTTGGAGGGCAGCATTATGGCTTGTATTGCTGTTTGTTTATTTAAAAAGCAGGCAGAAATCGTTATAATTAGTGGAAGACCTAATTGGACCAAAACAGAAGTGACTGGTTTGTGATAGAAACACATTACTACCCTGTGTGTTAAGAACGGCTGCTAAAGACTAGTGGACACTTTCATTGACCTGCCCCTTGGCTGGCTGAGACTTCTGAAATCACAGAGTGGGCGTCAGCGAAAGCCGGATTCTCTCCCAGAGAGGGCCGTGGAAAGGTACCAGTCATGAACATTTAAAGGTTCAGAAACAGCTCGTTCTCATTAGAGCTCACTAAAGCCACATTTGGAATGGCTGAAATTAACGGTCAGGGCTGAATTTGGGGTTAATACACTTTGAAAACAATGTTGTTGAACCTGTGGCATTGTTCTATATTAGTGGAACCTCAAGGAAACAATAGAATAATAAATGCTACAAATGTTATCTGGAGTCATTTTCTCCCAATTAGAAACCATCCTACATATGACCAGACCCCTGGCTTCTGCTTGACCCCAGTTCAGTCATAGAGATCTCAGTCCCTTCTACTCAGTTCTATCTTTCATTTTCCAGAGCTTTAAGGAAGTGCAATACTAAACCACAAAAGTACCTCTTTAATTGCTTTTAAAAATAAAGATTGTTTGGTTTTAAGCAAATATTATCTCTCTCAACAATTAAAGAGCTATAATGTCCATCCTGAAATTCTGGGAAAACAAACATGACAACCAAAATGCTTATGAGCTGTCAGCTGGTCTTTGGTGCCGTTCGCCTGTTTTCTTCATGTTGATACAGCTGCCTGTGGTTTTTACAGCTGATCTGGGGGA
>CM047986.1:29921984-29939204 GCA_026261665.1 Melanotaenia duboulayi | reverse complement strand
TGTTTAACTGTCCTTTAAAGGGTCATCCAGGGCCACAAGGACCTCCTGGGGATGTTGGTGATCCTGGACAAATGGTATAACATCATTCTATTGTAATTTTCTGTGTTTGGCCAAATTACTCACACAAAAATTGTGATTTGCACAAATTTTAATAATGTCAGCAGGTAGCTTTTTTGATACAGAAAAATACTTACAGCATGCACAAAGGAGGATTTTCTTGATTAAGCTACACTGTTTTTAATTGTGACTGTGTTTGTCAGGGTCCACCAGGGCAAAGGGGACCGGAGGGCCCGCCAGGGAAACCGGGTGAAGATGTGAGTCAGCAGTTTGTTTTTAATGTATAATTTTAGAGTGAAAAAAAGACTTTTATTTAAATTTGGAAAAAGAAATCCCTTGAGTTTTTATTTTTTATTTTTATGTTTTAACTTGGAAAGTCAGAGCAGCCACACCAGACCTAATCTCAAAATCTAACATGGCAGTCCTGGACAAAAGTTTTAAACGATGTGGTGATATCTGTAGTAATAAACAATTTATTAGAACTTCTATTGATTTTTTTTTTCTCTTTCAATCAATCATAGCTCTGACCAACCTTCAACAATGACCATGTTGCTATGCTGATTGTAAGCAAAACAGTGATAATGGCTAGCTTGATTTAGAAAGATGTGAGTAATTTGTTTTTCTTTAGGTATAGCTTTAGACTGGGAGACATTTGTGCATTTTCATTTAAATTTGTAACTCAGAACATCCATATTTTCAGTATGAAAAATCAACTGGAACATCTCCTAAAGTTGTATTTCTGAGTTGGAAAGTCAGAGCATCCATACCAGACCCTAAAATTAAAATCCAACATGGCCGCCCTGGACAAAATGTGAAAAACTGTGGTGAAATCTGTAGTAATGAACAATTTATTAAAACGTTTATCAGTTTGTGTCTCATTAAACCAAGACATTACATAAAAAAAGTGACTAAAGCACTATTGAGGTAAAAAATTGATAACCCTTTATTAAAAGTTGCTAATACATGAAAAAAGTTCAAAATGCTCCAAAGCATTGTGGAACACTGCCTTCATCAGGGTGACAAATCTAATAATACACCTGGTCACCTTTTTCTTTCTTTGCCACATCATTACCACTGTACCAAAGAGCACCTTAAAGGCTTTGTTTTTTCACTCTGACCTCTATGAGCATGTTGCTATGTTGTGTGTAAAGCAAAATCCTTATTAATGCTAATTTGATTAGCAAGAACAATGAGCAAATCCTTCTGGTTTTCCGACATGCAACTGGAATGTGGTCCTCTCATCTGCAGCGTTATTTTCCAGGTAGAGTTTGGACTTCAGAGGCTAAATGAATGCAGCATTAAATTTAGAGTTTGTGCCACATGGTTTTCTATAATCAGCCAAAACTGTAATCAGTTGGAAAGTTAAATGAGTCACAGTCCTGAGTAGCTTTCCAGGTGTAGAATCAGTAAGCAGTTTTCCCACTTTCACAACTAAACTTTTTATGTAGTAACTAAGTAATGTGTAAATGCTTGGGTCCTTCCACAGGGTGAACCGGGCAAATCAGGAAATACTGGAGAAGTTGGATTCCCCGGATCAGCAGTAAGCTTCTCCAGCTTTATAGCCCACACAGACCAAATCTCCTGTCCTTTATTGTGGATCTCCATGAGTAATAACTAATCATGCTCCTTCATGTCATATATTTTAGGGGTCTAGAGGATTTCCTGGTACACCTGGGCCTCCTGGCCTGAAGGGTCATAGAGTGAGTATGAAACATTAAAGGAAATTATCTAAAATGGGCATCAAGCATTGAGAAATCTTTTGATAAAGTGAATTAAACTTTTTTGCTCTGGGGTTTTGTTTCCCTCTCATGTGAACAGGGTCATGCTGGGCCACTTGGCCAAAAAGGTGAAACTGGAACAGTTGGATCCAAGGTACAGAAGAAATGTCAAATTATCACGTAGTTATCAGCCTCAGTGGGTCTGGTGGTTTCTTTGATTGGTTGATTAAGGGGAGCCTGATAAAATAACATGTATTAATTCTGTAAACGGATTCGTTTCCTGTGTTTTTTTAGGGTGCTACTGGGCCCCCAGGTCCAATGGGAGGACCTGGACCCATGGTAAGTTCACTGTTTTTGCTCAGATCAGACACAGACATTCTGAGCTTGTTTTGCTCTTTGCTTTAACCTTGAATGGCAGGAGCTTAACATGAAGATCTGATCTGAAATTATATAAAATTCTTAAGTTAAATGGAAAGCAGCTGTAATTTATCTTTGTCTGTGGTCGTCAGGGTCCTGCTGGGATGCCTGGGGAGAGAGGGCGCCCTGGACCTGGCGGTATAGCAGTAAGCACGTAATTTTTGTCTAACTATTGACCAGAATGTGGAAATAATAGTCGAATTTTACACATATGAATATTTTATTTTCAGAAGTTCAATAATTTGTAGAAGTAAGTACAAACATTAATCTGTCTGCTATCTAGTGATTAGTATTTGTCTCTTAGGGTAAGCGTGGTGCACCTGGTAATCTCGGGAAACCTGGTCCAATGGTAAGCCAACATTCATAATCTCTTTTTTTTCTTTTTGATTTACACTTTAATTTAAAACAATACATATATTTTACATGGAGAGGAAATGAATAATAAAAACAAACAAAGAGAAATAATTAAATACTAATAAAATACTGTGTTTTTAATCATAGTCTCTAATGTTAAGATGGATTTCAGTGGAAAAGATTTAGGCTGCCAATCATGAACCGTTTGAAGTCTTGGAGTATTGACTCTCCACCATGTTCAGTTTCTCAACTTTATTAGTATTAGATGACCACAGCAAAATTTGACTCTCTTCCTTTATTCGTTCTTCAGCTCTGCCCAGAGTAACGCACACACGCCTTCCTCAGTTTTCCTCTCAAAAATGGAATTATGCTTCTTTATTATCTCATCTCTATTTATCCCATTGCAAACACCTATATCTTGTTGATGATGTCAGCCACATCAGCTGGAATAACTTTGCAAAGTCACATGAGCTCGTTTTCATGTGATAACTAGTTAATTTTTCACATTATCTTGAGAAATCAGCCATTTTTCACCTACTGTAACTGCCTTTTACAAGATAAGCTGTGTTTTGTTGAGATAACAACATGATCAATGTGAGCTGGAAAATGAGCAGCTATCATGTAATGTCATTGGTCATTGATGGAACTGGTCAGTCTACCAGTAAGATAAGACATGTCTAATTTTATAGGCACAATATGTCGTATTCTGTTTGAGTTCAGGCAAATTTTCAGAATTTTATCAAAAACCTCTGCATTTCATCATGCTTTTCAAAAATAAATAAACTGTTATCTTTTTTTAGATAATATTATAATTAACTCGTTATCAATGTAAAATAGAAAGCTGGAAACTTTAATAATCTTGTAAGCAATCATAAGGTAAGTTGTTGTCATGTGATCATTTTTTCAGACTATCAGATTATGACAGTACTCGAGAAAGACCTCTTAGTTTTGTCATAGTTTTTAAAAAGAAATAAGCCATATCTTGAGAAAAAACAAAACAAACAATAAAAAGGTTTTTTTCAAGCATGACTTCTGTATGAAAGTTAATTTATGAAGAAGGACTCTTTAATTTTCCTCTTGTGGGTGTCCATTGCAGTTGTATTTCCCCCTCTGGGTTTGTTTCTGAGTAGGCCAACTACTTCTTCTACTGAATTATGACATGCAGCTGAGTTTACTCACTTCAAACCATCTGAAGACTACTTCAGATTTGCTTGATCAGCAAATAGAAGCACAACCACAGACAAAGCATAGTCGCCATGATCAACTATATCTGCTCCACCACTATGTTTTCCTATTTGCACATTTTGGTGGTTACAACTCTTTGTTAATGGTGTCTTGTCTCCTCTTTTGGTTAACAGGGCCCCTTGGGTCTCAGTGGCCCACCTGGATATCCAGGAACTCCAGGCATGAAGGTAAGTAAAATAACACAGCTCACATAGATTCTTTTTATGAGTTGGATATCTCAGTGATGATCAGTTTCAGTGTTTATAGTGCTTTCTTTCAAATTCAAATGTATCACATCGCTTGGTATTTCATGTACTTGGTGATTGACTTCCACAGGGACAACCTGGCCCCACAGGTGTCCGGGGCCCAGAAGGCCCACAGGGGCAGAGAGGAGAGACTGGTCACCAGGGTAGAGCTGGACCAGTTGGCATCAGGGTAATATCTTATGTCACTTGAAACGCATTCACAATGCAGTAATATTATTACCAAATATAACATGACATTATTTGTTTTCAAAGGGACCCATGGGTACAGATGGAGGCCCAGGTTCCAAAGGACCAGTGGTTTGTACACAGTTGTTCAATTTAGGCAAAATATCTTTTAATTAAACAAATAAGCAGATGTCTCAAAAACACAGCTCTCTCTTTACAGGGTAACATTGGTCCACAAGGTCAAGGTGGGAATCTTGGACCCCCTGGTCCACCAGGTCCTCAGGGTAGCACTGGTCAGCCTGGTATCAAAGGACAGCTGGTATGGCTCTTAAGTTTTATTTATTTTTTTTTTCTCTTTTCTTCTTTTTTTTCCCTTTTTTTCCTTTTTCTTTTACTCTTAAGACTCTTGAGTTTTAACAGAATCCTTCCTCTAAGTTGCTAGGCAATCCTGAAAACTACAGTTTACAGTAATAAACATTTTTCCATTTCTGTGTCAAAGGGAGATGTTGGTGTCCCTGGTTTCAAAGGAGAGGCTGGACCCAAAGGAGAGCCTGTAAGATTTAAATAAAAAATGAATTAATACATAATTAAAACTCAGAATTATGTTTCATTCATTGGAAATCATTGTACATGCACAGAAATAACAGGGAAATGTGAATTTCGGATTCTGTGTCCATTTCTTAGGGTCCCTCAGGATCCCAGGGAGTGCTTGGTCCCCAGGGTGAAGAAGGAAAGCGAGGACCACGTGGAGACTCTGGCTCTGTTGGCCCTCCTGGTCCCGTTGGTGAAAGAGTGAGTCAGCACTTTCCTCCATCTGTGACATGTGTTCATAACAAAGTCATACTTTGAGGGCCGCTGTCCACTTCGTTATCAATTCAGACAGAAAAAATAATAAATTTGTCTGTCTGAAAAAAAAAAAAAATTGGGGGGTAAATAACACACACTGATGGTAGTAAATAATATCACCTCACATCAGAAAGATCCACCTGCCTGGGATGGCAGACAACAAAGAAAGTTTGCCCCACATCACAGATTCACCAAATGTGGCCAAAATCTGTGTTTATCATAACTCATAACAGAGCAGTTACTGCCCCCTGGTCATGCCTGGCCTGCAGAGCACATGATGGTGCCTAACTGAGCCAAAATGAGTCTGCTATCTGGCTCTGTGCAGTTCCTGCAGCTGTCTAACAGTAACTATAGGAGGGGTGGAGAATCAGACTAACAGTTTAACTGTTGTTTCCTTTGTGAATGTGATTATAATCTACATCATCCATTTTCAGGGTTCTCCTGGGAACAGAGGGTTCCCTGGTGCTGATGGCCTGCCAGGACCAAAGGTGGAGTTTATTTTTATTTTCTGATTCTTAAAATCAGTTTGTTTAATATACAGTATCTTGATTATTATTTAAATGTCAAGTGTAAGGAGGAACTGTTTTGTCTTTTTTAAAAGGGTGCTCAAGGAGATCGGGGCATTTCTGGGCCACCAGGGCCAAAAGGTTCTCTAGGAGACCCAGGGCGTCTAGGAGAGCCTGGTCTTCCAGGTGCAAGGGTAACAAAAGAGTTCAATTTTTTTGGTTGTTTTTGTTTTTTACCTGTGAGCTACATTTTAATATGATAACCACATCTGAGTAGATATTTAAGCAAATACTAATGATTCAGTTACTATTTTGGTAGGGTCTTACTGGTACCCCAGGAGTCCAGGGAGCAGAGGGAAAGCCAGGACCGCTGGTAGGTTACACTGCTTTGTCATGATTTAAACAATATTTTAAAGATTATGTGTGTAGTATTTAGTGACGTCTAGTGACACAAACTGCAAACTGTAATCAACCAGATATTGATACTGTACGATACTGATCCCCAAACCAGAGGCTGCAAAAACATTGATGGTTTACACATTGCAGATTAAAGCAAAGTCTGGTTTCTTATGTAGGGTGCTCCAGGTGAGGACGGTCGTCCCGGCCCAGCGGGGTCCATTGGAAACAGAGGCCCTGCAGGAACCATGGGGGCACCTGGCCCTAAAGGCTTCAATGTAAGTCTGGAGACTTAGTTCAACCAATGCATTTAGTGTCAGATCAGAGTGTTAACGCAAGTGTTTTCCTCTCAAAGGGTGACCCAGGAAAGACAGGTGAACAAGGATCTGCAGGAGTGCCAGGTCAAAGGGTAAGTCCGGTTAATAAATATGGAAGTGGACATGAAAACCTCAGATACTATCTGTGTAAGTCATCTTCTTGTTCCACAAACATCATCAGTTAGTTCTGTATTCATAGGTAGTTTTGTCACTTTTTTTAACAGGGTCCTCCAGGAAAAGATGGAGAGGTTGGCCCTGCTGGCCCCCCTGGTCCACCTGTAAGTATATAATTTCTACTACACAAAAACTGCTAAAAGCCTTTCCTGGCTGGTGCAAAATGATACAAATGATTGTCTCGTTTCAAAGGGGGTTGCAGGAGACAGAGGAGAGCAGGGACCACCAGGTGTAAACGGCTTCCAGGTGAAGAACTGTTTTCAGCTGATTCATGTCATAGAGTCACAGAGGGTTAATGTGAAGGGACAAAATCTGATGCTCACATTCTGTTCTTCATAGGGTTTGCCTGGAAATCAAGGCCCTCCAGGAGAATCTGGTAAACCAGGTGACCAAGTGAGTCAAAAAGTGATTAAATACCCTTTGCAATGATTTTACATTGTTTGGACTCAACACCTGAAATCAAATTGTGTTTCTTTCAGGGAATTCCTGGAGAACTGGGTCCTGTGGGTCAAATCGGACCAAGGGTAGGTAAACTTCAGCCTGACATTTTTCATTTATGTCAATGAGTGGACAGTGATGCTGATCACTTGATGGTATCCATCCTTTAGGGGGAGCGTGGAATTCCTGGGGAGAGAGGAGAACTGGGTCCAACTGGTCTGCAGGGCGCTAAGGGAATTCCCGGTGCACCTGGTCCAGATGGGCCAAAGGTACTATCAGCTACCATGGAATATGATTACAGAAAAGGTTTGGAGTGATTCAGGCTGATTCAGATTAACCCTGATGTTTGTCATTGTAGGGCAACCCTGGTCCAACTGGTGCTCTGGGTGACGTGGGTCCTCCTGGTCTTCAGGGAATGCCAGGAGAAAGAGGCATCTCTGGTCCTCCTGGGCCTAAAGGTGACAGAGTAAGTTTGAAAACATCTTTGAGAATATCCTAAACTGATTTTAGAAAGTTAATTAGTTTATGTCTTTTCAAACCATGACTCAGATCTCTGCTTCTGGAGACTTTTTCTACATTTCATTGATGAACAACATTGTTGTTGTTTCGGTTTAGGGAGCTATTGGTGAGAAAGGATCAGAAGGTACACCTGGAAACGATGGTGCAAGAGTAAGTTAAACATCATTTTTTCCTGCCAACATTTTTCCCTGGCTTAGTTCTGAACAAAGTTCATTTTACACTTTGCTGGTGATGGACTTATGCAAGCTTAAGGCTTGTCCCTGCTTGTCTATGCTAATGGATTTCTCTGTGTTCTTATCAACCATAAACAATGAGTGCAGAGTCCCAACTTGTTTCTTTTCTACTATCTACAGGGAGCCCCCGGTCCTGTTGGCCCACTAGGACCTGCTGGGCCTAGTGGTGAGAAGGTAGACTTCTTTTTTTTCTGTCATGTTGAAAACGGATCTTTTACAAACACGAAATTACCAGATTAATGCAGCAGCACAGACTCAGTGAAGAACTACGCTGAGGGCAGTCAGTAAACATGGGACTTCTTTAC
Organism: Melanotaenia duboulayi; assembly: GCA_026261665.1. Lineage (NCBI taxonomy): Eukaryota > Metazoa > Chordata > Actinopteri > Atheriniformes > Melanotaeniidae > Melanotaenia > Melanotaenia duboulayi. The sequence goes on along the minus strand of CM047986.1, from coordinate 29,931,269 downwards.
AGGGAGAACCTGGACCCAAAGGACCAGCTGGACCTCTAGGATCAAGAGGAATACCTGTGCGTAGACTTGACCAGTGTTTCCAAGAAGCACATTAAATCATTTTGACTATGTTTACTGGTTTACAGTACATCAACTATGAGTTCTTATTATTTCAGGGAGGGAGAGGCGATCCTGGCCCAATTGGTGCTGTTGGATTTTCTGGACCCCCAGTGAGTCGACCGGACACATACTGAGTATTTGTTGCTTATAGTGACACAGGTGGTGAAATTATTCATGTTAACAATGCTTTTCAGGGTCCTGATGGCCAACCTGGAGTCAAGGGAGAGCCTGGAGAGCAAGGCCAGAAAGGAGATGCTGGTTCTCCAGGACCGCAGGGTTTAGCTGGTGCTCATGGACCTCCTGTGAGTCTCAGGAATAAATAAATTACATGATTTCAGAGATGCTACAGTTTTACGTGCTGATGCGTTGTTGAGAAATTATTTAGAGTGTTGGTTTATCTTGTTTTTAGGGGCCAGTTGGTGTTGCTGGACCAAAAGGAGGAAGAGGAACACAGGGTGCACCGGTAAGAAGTTGGATCAGCTTACTTTTGGTTCACTCCACTGAGTTAGTTGACTGATGTGAGTGATGAAAATTTCCTGCTTGCAGGGTCCCACAGGTTTCCCTGGATCTGCAGGAAGAGTTGGACCACCAGGCCCACCAGTAAGTACTGCCCTGAGCTTGTGTGAGCATGCAGGCAGGCTTAAAGAAAGATGTCTTCTTCAGTTGATGGTGGGATGGAGCAGGAATCATGAGGAGCACAGGATGTGTTTTGTATTTCATTGCATTATCTTTACATTAAACTAAGTTAAATTATAATCCGATTAAAAAAAATCTATTTTATGATCCACATTAGTCTAATTTACCAAAACCAGTTCACAACAATATTCACCTAGCTAAGGAAACTAACAGATCGCATCAAGCAGCATAACGCTATGCCAGGAATATCTGCTGAGAAAGATAAAGAGCAATAAAAATGTCTTATATAGATGGAGAGTAAAGAAATAAAAGTGGACAGAAGGGCTCGTGCATAATGGGACGTCATCAGCATCGTTATCAGTATCACTAAAGGCATGACAAAGGCTTAATTTTAATCTAGAGGTCCGGCTCGGTCAACAATGGTACGCATTTTTTGCGTATCGACAGGCAAAAACTGGGAAAGGTGCTAGAATACCCAGTCTGGAACCATTCCATCTGAGACCTTTAAGATCCAATGGAGCTTGGTCAGTAAGAGCTTTATATGTGAGGAGAAGAATTTTAAATTCTATTCTGGATTCAACAGCGAGCCTATGGGAAGATAAACCTGGAGAAATTTGATCTCGGCTACTGTAGCATTTAGGATTTTCAGAGTATTCTTTGGACACAACAGTAATAAGGAAATGCAGCAATCCAATCTTAGCTAGACTATTATTTTTGTTGTATACAGTAAATACCGATTAGAGCTCAGTGAATTTGCTCAAACTGATTTGTCTTTAAGTGCCCTAAGTGAATTGGTGCTATACAAATAAAGCTGAATTGAATTACTCTTGAAGTATGGTAGTACGCATGGACTAGTTTTTTCTGCATCACTCTGGAGCAGGAGTGATGACCCCAAAATTATATTTCTTATTTTGGGGGGAAAAAATAAATAAATAAATAAATAAATAAATAAACAAACTTTACATCTGCAACATCTCTCATCAGGGTCCAGTGGGAGAACCTGGACCTCTGGGACCTCCAGGAAAAGAAGGTCCTGCTGGACTTCGGGGAGATCATGGACCTCCTGGGCGACAAGGAGAACATGGACCTCCAGGACCACCAGGGAGTCCAGGAGACAAAGGGGACTCTGGAGAGGATGGCCCCACGGTAAATTGATGCTGTTTGGATGGATTTTCTCCTTTGTGGTTTTCGAAAGAACCAAATGTAAATGTTATGCGTTTACTGGTTTCAGGGTCCTGATGGACCTCCGGGACCAGCTGGAACTACAGGACAGAGAGGCATTGTGGGTCTTCCCGGTCAGAGAGGAGAGCGTGGGATGCCGGGTCTTCCTGGACCAGCGGTTGGTTTCACTGAAGTCTAGTTTCAGGTTCTCTGCTGTAGTTAATACTTGTGTTTGTTTTTGAGTCACCAGTTTTTATCTTGCAGGGTCCACCAGGAAAGCAGGGATCTCCAGGACCATCTGGAGATAAAGGCCCCTCAGGTCCCGTCGGTGTTCCTGGTGCTAACGGACCTCGTGGTGATCCTGGTCCTGCTGTAAGTACTTGTGTAAAACTGGTTGCCAGGTTACAACTCAGAAGCTGTTCTAAGCATGAATTTTTTCTGGTCCTCAGGGTCCTGCAGGTTCTGACGGACCACCTGGAAAGGATGGTGTTCTTGGACAAAGGGTGAGATGAAAGAATCAGAACTTCTTTGGTTTTTCTTCTCATGTCACAAGTGACTGACAGGAGCTAAATTTCAGGGAGACCGAGGAGATTCTGGTCCAGAGGGTTTGATTGGTCCTCAGGGACTTCCTGGACCTCCTGGTCCTGTTGGTGCAACGGGTGATTCAGGAAGAAGAGGAGAGGCGGTAAGTGGATTTTCAATTTCTCTGTGGGTGTTTTGTTGGGTACACGCTGTTCTGATCCAAACCAGTTTTAGGTATTTGGATAATTCTCTTGTTTTCCTTTATGATCCTGAATTCCTCACGATTCTGCCCATCTACAGGGCTCAAGAGGACCTCAGGGTCCACCTGGATCAGCTGGAAAGAGAGGACTAGTAGTGAGTCTCCATCATGCTGACGTCTGCTTAAGTTTGTATAAAACAGCAAGAAAATAAGTTTTTTTTATATGATATATATATGATGAATCATTTTAATTTCAGGGACCCCAAGGACCAAGAGGAGATAAGGGTGACCTGGGTGACCATGGCGAGAGAGGGCAAAAGGGGCACAGAGGCTTCACTGGTCTGCAGGGTCTTCCTGGACCTCCAGTAAGTTAAATGGTGCTATGGTGCAGAATATCTATTGAACATCTACTAAACGACCAATAGGAAAAATAAAATTATAACAAAGGGTTCCTCACACATGCAGGGAGTGAGAACTGGTTAAAGCCTTACTATTAGCCACTGAGAAAACATTTGTAATTATGATTATAAATAATGGCTCCTGTCATTGGAAGCACATATGGTAGATATTTGCTTATGGCGGGATGGAGGGAATGATTACAGCCAGCACTGCTCATACATCAGACTTATTTTATGATGTTCTTAACAGTTTTTAATATAATCCATAAAATAAATAGACAAATAAATTGATAATTGATTAAATAAATTGATACATAAATTATAAAATAATAAAAATTACAATAAATGAATAAATAGAAAATAAATAAATGCATATATAAATTAAGAATTAAATTTAAATGACATTAAAAATAGTGCCTGTTTTTATTTTTCACATAATCTATAAAATAAATTAATGAAAAATTTTAATACAAAAATAAATTCAAATAAAAAAATTTAAACGAATTAAAAAATAAAAACAGAAGTTAATAAAATTATTAGAAACTAAACAAATAAAGGCACACATAATACAGAATTGAATTAAACTGAAAAGCACTGCTGAAATCTGCATCTGACTTGCTTTAAGTTTTTTTTTTTACATAATTGTTAAAATTGTTTACACATAAACACATAACACATAAATACATTTATAAATAAAAAATAATTAGTTAAAACAAAATAAACAAATGTAACGAAATTAAATTTAAAAACTAAGATAATCACTTTTATTAGAAGTATGCATGGAGACATGGAGTATGATTTCTAACGTTGCCTTTCTTACATAACGTGCCTTCTTAAGGCCATGTCTTTGAAAAGTGGGAAAAACTATGGTTGAGATATACTTGCTGTTGGCAATGCATCCGCGTACATGTCATGGCTGTCACGCCTTCCTAGTGTTCGTTTGGGATATAGGCCGCTCGTGTTGATGCAAGGTAATACGGTATGTCACATGTGCGGGTTGTAATATTGACTTGACAACATCACGAACAAGAGGTCACTGCCTTAACAGCTGGCAACAAATTAGTAAACTGTTGGCCAGCGGTGTGTGTAATGCCACCAGCGGTGACCTCAAGTGATTTGGCTGCACCATTCTCTGTCATTTCGCAGCAACTCTATACAAAAACATAGCAGAACGTTGATGTGATCACTTACACACACAGCAAGTATAACCTGGCCCTGAGGGATCGAACCATCGCATGTGGTTTCATGCTTCAGTATTATCTGATAGATCCTTGCAGTCATGTGAACCAAAGAGACAAATAAACATTTTTTCTTGTTTTTAGGGTACAACTGGTGAACAAGGAGCTCCAGGAATTGTTGGACCAAGCGGCTCGAGGGTAAACGATATGTTTGTATTAGATTCAGCAGCTGTATTCATGCAGAAAAATAAATTATAGTAAATTATATACATATTTTTTAGTGATTTCTAAATTAGATGTTATAGGATAACAACTTTCTGCTGGAATATGATTCAGGGGCCTCCTGGACCTGTTGGACCTTCTGGAAAGGAAGGATACATAGGTCAGCCGGGGCCAATGGGACCTCCAGGAACCCGTGGACTCAGTGGAGAAATTGGACCAGAGGTACAGTCTCATTATGGAGATCAGAGAACATGCAGGACTCATAAAGCTTTTCTGCAAACAGCCGGATGAGAATGCCGTTAAAGAGCTGAACATCTTTTAAACAGATGTTTGTAAGGAGGAAAAAAAAAGAAAAATCTTATTCTGAGCTGTGCAAATTTTGGACTTTTAACATGGAAAAATAAAAAAGAAGCCTTTTTGCCAAATCCACAGGGCCCCCCTGGAGAGCCTGGACCCCCAGGCCTTCCTGGTCCTCCAGGACCTCCCATGGCGGCAATGGATGATCTGTTTGGAGGCCCACAGGATTATGATTCTGGGCCCCCTCCCCCTCCTGAGTTCAGTGAGGATGAGGCTCTGCCCAACAGCAACTCCTCCACCATAGTGCCCATTGACCCCAGCGTGCAGGCCACCCTGAAGGCCCTCAGCAGCCAGATTGACAGCATGAAGAGCCCAGACGGCAGCAGGAAACACCCAGCCAGGACCTGTGATGACCTGAAGAGATGCTACCCCATGAAGCAGAGCGGTGAGTGTCTCAGGGAACTTAAAATAAATGGGTTTCTGTCATAGAATTTTTAGAATAGCATGGAAGTTATACTCCATCCTGATGGTTTTCATATGTAGGCGAGTACTGGGTGGATCCAAACCAGGGCAGTGCAGAGGATGCCATCAAGGTTCACTGCAACATGGACACTGGAGAGACCTGCATCTCTGCCAACCCACCCAGCATACCCCGTAAAGTGTGGTGGAGCGCCTCCAGGAACAAACCTGTTTGGTTTGGAGCCGACATCAACAGCGGGACACATGTGAGCGCCAACCTTTGGATGATTAGCAATAAGAAGGAAGGCGGAAAATGTAGCTGGAAGAATGAACATGCTGTACTTCTGTTTCTAGTTCACATACGGGAACAGAGACCAGCCGGCAAACTCTGTCACGGTGCAGATGACTTTCATCCGCCTGCTCTCCAAAGAGGCTGCCCAGACCATCACCTACCACTGCAAGAACTCTGTGGGCTACACGGACGCCAAGACTGGTGATCTGAAGAAAGCTGTGATCCTTAAAGGCTCCAATGACCTGGAACTCAAAGCCGAAGGAAACAACCGCTTCAGATACATGGTGGTGGAAGACACCTGCTCAGTAAGTTCCTCTCATTTATCCAAACTCTTCTCTACAGCTCGCAGTGGTCTGTTTTATTCCAACATTTCCTACAAAACCAGCAAGGACCTGGAACAAGAAGGGTAACCGATGTGAGAAAAAGGCACAAAAGTATAATTTATCCGCTCTGAGATCTGAGTTTCTTACAGCAATGAAAAATGTTCTTCTAGCCAAACTCAAATGATGGAGGGAAAATAAAGTTAAATATTTCCTAAAAAAAAAAAAAAAAGATGTTTCTGGGATATTTCTGCTGACTAACAGATCTCAGACCATACTGAATGAACCAAAGAACCCTAATGATAACAGAACAAACAGGGCTGAGGTCCTTTGAAGGAAATCAAACCACTAAGATGTTTAATTTTGCTAAAATAAGCGATTAGCATTAGTTGGTGATGATCCTCTACTCTCTCCTCATTAATCCACTCTTGTTCCACATCAACTGTTGTGTGAGATTAGATTAATCTTGCAATCAGCAAAGTTTAAATCTGATCCTCAGAGCTGGAATGTGGGGATTAAGATTTCATTTGTTCACAATAATGCAATTTTTTATATCAATATTTCTCAACATTTAAAGTTCTATTTAATTTTAAACTAGCTAATCTAGTCATCTATTTTTGTATCTGACTAGCAAAATAACTTATCCATCATGAAAAAGCATCTAGACAAAACTTGCACAACTTGTGTTGTTTTTAGTGACAAAAAGATGAAGTAAACAGGATAGGTCCTCATAGTTTTAGCTACTAGTTTTAATGGCTTTTAATCATGGCGGGATGCTTCAATTTACTGCCTTTGGGTCATTAGTGGGAACAAAAACAGTTATAAAGCCATTACACATTAACATTTTGTCCACTTTTCAAAAAATCTTTTGATCAACTTCCCCTATCAAAACTACCTATTATGCAAATTATTGTAACCCTTTAAATGCCTGTTTGAGTACATGATCGGCTCTGAGTTTTCCATATATTACATTTTGGGAAGCTGTTTTTTTCATCTCCTTTTAAAGTCTTTTTTAAATTTACTTAAAATGAGTAACAGCATTGATTTTGATGTTGGTGTTGTTGGTTTTTTTTGCAGTGCCAGATTAAAATATACAGAAACGATTATAAAAACGTAACAGATTAAATCTTTAGTATATATAAGGTTGATGTCAAAGAGAAAAAAGTATGTATTGTATGGAAAATAACTAATTTTATGTGTTCATATTCATAAACAGTATCATTGTGTAATCATATAGTCGTTTAAAGCGTGAAAGAATTTAAATACATACATATTTGGAAATTTTGATAAGTTGACTGAAAGATTTGAGCAATGAAGTGAGATAAATATTAATCCGTAATGTCATTAAAGCTGTCTTTTTGGAGAAGACCATTTTGTCCTGAAATTGTAGTAAATTTGTTCCCGGTGTCTTGTTGACCTTAAAGAAAAACTAAAACTGGAATTCCAAAGTTCTTCAAGAGAAACACTTTCTTACAGAAAAATCCTCCCTATGTGAGTAAAACAACCAAGAAGACTTGATGGAAAAAATGAACTGAATGGACAAAACATCCCTAATCACCCACATAGTTTAACAGCGTAACACTGAGAAATTCTGTGTATGTTTTTATCTTTAATCTGTTTGTCTCTCTTTCACAGCAAGCAAATGGCAACTGGGGAAAGACAGTGTTTGAGTACAGGACACAGAAAACTGCAAGACTTCCCATTGTGGATATGGCCCCTGTGGACATTGGTGGCCCAGATCAGGAATTCGGCATTGATATTGGGCCGGTGTGCTTCTTATAAAGTCATCAGCAGGGATGGAGCGAGGGAGATTTCTGAGACTGTTGAACTGACAGCTGACACGATCAGCCACGCTGTACATACCAATACTGGGGACTATTCTGGCCCTGTGGCAAGATATTTATTGTGCCTTTCAACCCAGTTCAAAACATCAAAGATTTGTAAGTTAGTATGAATGTTTGGATTTTCCAAAAATCAGTTGGCAAAAATTCTGAATCATTCCTTTGCTGTCTTGTGTATGTTTGACTTTAAGCTTCAGGCGTTGTGAAGATCCAAAAATCTTTAAATTAATTTCACAAATCGCTGCCAAAGAATCTAAAAGATTTCAAATGTTACTTAAAACTGCTGTTTATAAGCCCAGAACAGTTCCAGTGAAGCTGTGTCCAACATCCCGTCATGCTATTTTCTTTCATTTTTTTTAAAACAGATTTGCAGATTATTAGTATTTTTTAAATATAATAAATTGTGGTGCTATTGGTGAGAAACGGTTGCTCAGAGGTGCATAGTCAAAGATCTGATGTCTTTTCCCAGTTATTCTGAACTCTGGACCGACCGCGAGGACAATTAGGTCTGTTGATAACTCGGTGTTAGCTACCTCGTCCGAACTGAGAAAATGATGACACTACATGTAAATCTTTTTCATTCCAAGGTGCTGTTTTGTAAGTTGTGTGATCTTTGTGCACTTCTTCCAGGCCCGTGGTACAGGGCAGGGTTTGGGGATGCAAATAAAGATCTTTTTGTCGATGGAGGGAGGAGTGAGATGGTGTGTGGTGATTGGTGACATTTTATTCCTTCATCGTCAGTATGGTCAGCTAGCACAAAATATCCTTTTTTTAAATGCATGCCATTTCCCCCTTCGCAGTATCCTGGACTTATATGCTCTTGAAACCCTTCTTATTATCAGTTTTATAGAACAAGATGGCTTTGAGTGGCTGTTTGCTTTGTATTTCTTGCTATGCAACAAATTAAACTAAATGCTTGATTATCCCCCGTAACTCTTGTCAAATTAATTCAGCTGTAGTTTTGGTTAGTAGCTCATTCTGCACACAAACTGCTTTTTTCATAGTTAAAGAAAAAATTATGTACTTGTCTCCAGTTTCCAGGTTGTTTCCAATCAGAACTCTTGAGTTTGTTTTTCACGATTATGCCTTCAAGCAACTTTGTGGTTCAAATTTCAGTATATTTATTATAGATCTGTAAAAGAGGCTGGGAAGCTGTGTAAATCTCATCAACTCATATTTTGTTCCTAGTAGAACATAAAAACATATCAGATGATGNCATAAAAACATCAGATAATGAAACTGCGACATTTTACCATTTCATGGAGCATATGAGCTGATTGTGACTCTGATGGCAGCAACTCGTCCGTAAAAAGTAGTTCCAGGGTGATGTTCAGCATCGTGTAGCATCTCCTCTTCTTTTAACATCTGTCTGTAAACATCATTGAAATGAGGAGACCAGTTGCTGGAATTTTATGAGAGGACTGTTGTTCCATTCTGGTCTGATGCAGGATTCTAGCTGCTCTACAGTCCTGGACCTTGGTTGCTGGATTTCTGCTTCCATGATGCTCCAGATGTTGTGTATTGGTGGAAGGTCTGGACTGCAGGCAGGCCAGTTCAGCAGCCAGACTCTTCTCCTGGGAAGCCATGCTGTTGTGATGGATGCAGGATGTGTTTTAGCAGGTCTTACATTGTCCTGAAAGTGACGTTGTCTGGATGGGAGC
>CM047986.1:29867984-29881683 GCA_026261665.1 Melanotaenia duboulayi | reverse complement strand
AACTTGTGCTGGGCAATTTAGAAAATGAATGAAAATTTTCCATGTCTGGCATTTTCCATTTATCAGGAGAAACGTGCGTGATTATGCGTTCTTAGTGGATAGAAAAATAAATCATACTCAAGACACAGCATCAAACTGCCAACATGTTTACCTCATAATAAAGTGCTCCCAATAAGGTCTCCTTACATGAGGACATTTGAAGGTTCATTTAAATGGGAGGCCACATTTTTTTTTCTCATTACAAAATACAAACTTCATTTTCAGGAGAGCTGGGAATACAAAAATTAATATTTAATTAACTTCTTTGTTCAAACATTTATTTAATAGACACAAGTGCTAAGAAATTATTGGGTAGGGTGCCAAGATTGGGTATAAAAGCAGAATCTACCAAAGATCAAAGTACTTAGCCTTAGGATGTATGAAACAAAGTTCATCTACGGCTGATGTACCTCTGAGCAGACAAGGGAGGTCATATAAAGACGGCAAAATGGGTTTGAATTGAATGACTACATATACTAAGCGGAAATTATTGTGCTCTAACTCTATCCTACAGTGTTATTGTTGATATTGTGATAATGTTCAGGAAATCTGGTGAAATCTCAAAGTGTCATGGCCAAGACAGTAGTGTTGTCAAAAAAATCGATTCTCAGATGCTAATCGATTCTAAAATTTAATATCTAGTTAAACATTAATTAGCACGGGTTTCAAAACTTATATGCCACTTTAGTGTTTGAAAAACAGAAAACAGCTGTGGCAATTCATTTTATACAAGCACTGCAGCCGGCAGCCCCGCCCTACAGCTTCTCCTTTGAGGACCCATTGTTTGCAACTTGTTGCTATAATTAGCAAGTTTTTAGACCTCTTAAGCTGCACTTTAAAGAAAAAAAAGCAACTAGCAACCAATTTGGAAACCTTTTCTGGTATTATTGGAGACTTTGAGACTGATGTGAAAACACTTATTGTTTACAATTCTCGCGGATTGTTGCAGATTTTACCGCAGGCCCCTCCCCTCCGCCATCTAGAAGCACTCACAAGAGGCTCGTCTTCGAGCTGCAGGAAGAGCAGTAGACTAGACGTTTTCTGCTCCATAAGCAGCCTCAAAATAAATTGCTATTGGCTGATCAAACCATCGCTTACAGTCAGACATTAATGCCTTTTAATGTAGACTGTTTACAAAAACATTTAAAAAGCTAATCTTTTTTATGTTTTTAATTAATCTAATTTAAAAAGTAGATAGTCTTCATCAGTTTGTTCGTTCTATTTACTTACCTCAAGCCTTGTGAGGTCAATTATGTAAATAATTACACTAACTAGTGGTTGAAATGGTTCATTAGTATTTATTTTTTGCACCACAGTGAGCAAACTGCCTGACAAAACTGTTGGACGGTATGAAGACTATCTCTGCACAAACTAACAAAGCTTTAAAATTATGCATTTATTTTAAGCTGTTAATGTATTTTCTTATATTTATTAATATATTTTTTGCATTGTTTATATTGTGTTATTTTGGGGTGTTCTGACTTTRATTAAAGGAATAATAWTTTTTCCCCCWCTGTAGTATTGAAAATAGTTTTATYGACAGCCCCACTCTGCACAAACTAATAGTGCAGAACTACAAACTAAAATGTGAGGACAACAACTGCTAGCATGAAACATGCTCATGTTATCCTTAATTTCCCATGCTTGTTTTTATGTTAGATTAACTAAACATSCATAATCCATTAACTCAATTGAGATGGCACCACATGTGAGATATCCTCATGTTTAAGTGGTTTCTTTCAAACGTATGTGAACAGTTAGCTAAACAGCTGCTAGCATNATTGTTTATATTGTGTTATTTTGGGGTGTTCTGACTTTAATTAAAGGAATAATATTTTTTCCCCCACTGTAGTATTGAAAATAGTTTTATTGACAGCCCCACTCTGCACAAACTAATAGTGCAGAACTACAAACTAAAATGTGAGGACAACAACTGCTAGCATGAAACATGCTCATGTTATCCTTAATTTCCCATGCTTGTTTTTATGTTAGATTAACTAAACATSCATAATCCATTAACTCAATTGAGATGGCACCACATGTGAGATATCCTCATGTTTAAGTGGTTTCTTTCAAACGTATGTGAACAGTTAGCTAAACAGCTGCTAGCATAAAACATGCTTATTCTATTCATAATTTTATGCTTACTAATAGCCGGTAGATGAACAAACTTNGTAGTATTGAAAATAGTTTTATCGACAGCCCCACTCTGCACAAACTAATAGTGCAGAACTACAAACTAAAATGTGAGGACAACAACTGCTAGCATGAAACATGCTCATGTTATCCTTAATTTCCCATGCTTGTTTTTATGTTAGATTAACTAAACATSCATAATCCATTAACTCAATTGAGATGGCACCACATGTGAGATATCCTCATGTTTAAGTGGTTTCTTTCAAACGTATGTGAACAGTTAGCTAAACAGCTGCTAGCATAAAACATGCTTATTCTATTCATAATTTTATGCTTACTAATAGCCGGTAGATGAACAAACTTAATAAGAAATTCTATATAATCTTCCAATACTTGTTTATTTAGTAATGTCAGCATAATAAACAACATTGATCCATTAACTCATGTGAAATGGCAGTACATGAAAGAAATCCAACTTAAGCTTAAGTGTTTTCTTTCAAATGTACATGAACAGTTAGCTAAACAGCAGCTAGCATAAAACATGCTTATTGTATTCTTACTTTTGTGCTTACTAATAGCAGATTAAGCCAACAAATTTAATCAGAACATCTAAGAAAAAGCCAAATATTTTTAAAATGTAAGATTTTTCTTTGAAATCTATGTTTAATTCAAGAAAAGTTACTAATTTGAGCTAGTTTAGCCAGCGAATAAATGTTAGCAATTGTTAAACAGCAGCTACCATGAAACATGCACATTTTATCCTGTATTTCTTATGCCTGTTTTTATGTTAGAATAACTAAACATGCATAATCCATTAACTCAACAAGTGAAGATAAGAAAAAGGAAACAAAGATACTAGAGCAGTGGTTCTCAAGCTGGGGGGGCACGGTTACATGACAGGGAGGGTAGATGGGATTGGGAAAATGTAACAGATTAACTAATGTTTTGACAACTTGGGCTCTTGAAAACAGTCTGGTCCACACTCCAGACCACTTGGTGGCAGTAATACACCTATTTATTTTTGCCAACCTCCGAAAAATATAAAGAAGAAGAAGAAGAACTACAGACCAGAGATCAGGGTTTACTGAACGCATCAAAGGGTGAAAAGAAAGAGAGAGATGTGGAGAAACAGCAGCAACAACAACTTTACAGCTGAAAAAGAGAAACCAGGCAACTGATATGTGTGATCATATAAATTTAGCCGCATCCCTCCAAGGAGCAGAAGCTGATAAGTTGAGCCCCCAGAGCAGGGCAACCAAAACAGAACATTAAAAACGTTTTAGCTCAGCTATTAAAACCATACTGTCCTTCTAGCAGACCAGACTGATATCTAAAGGCCATAAAGTGTTTTCAGTCTTGGTTCCAGGACTCCGGATATCAGAAATTCATTATGTTAGGGCACAATTAATCTAGCTACATTGTTGGTATATATATTACCTTTTATGGTACTGTTTTTATGCCTTATGATTAGGGCGGCACTGATACTGATACCAGTACCAGGCACCCGCCCAATACTGGGTACCTGTACTCAGTATTCATAAAAGTGTTCTGATACTGCAGTGATGCAAATACGTTATTTTGGAGAGATATATGCTACCACCGAGGTCACGTCTAGTCCCAGAAGGTCAGGTAATTTCAGTAAGACAATGCCAGATTTCAACCTGCACAATTTACAACAGTGAAACTTCATGACTGCAGAGTGTGTGTGCTCCGCTGGCCTTCCTGCTGACTGGAAATGTGTGTTGCATCACAAAGAGAAGAANATGACCATATCGGGCTGTGACTGAAAATGTGTGTTGCATCACAAAGAGAAGAACCAGCAACAACATCCTCGGACTCTTGAGCTGCTGGAATCTTGTTTTGGGTATGACACAGATGTCTCTGCAAAACTGAAATAACTGATTCCCAAATAATGAAAATGAAACTATTCCAGGTCTTTTTCAGTCTGTTGCCTCAAATTCTGGATTTGTTCAAATATTCTAGATAAACTCAAGTTGACCTGTGAAGACACAGAAAATAATTTTTTTGGGACTTTTTTTTTTAAAAAAACATAAAGAAACCTCATCTGAAGGGAAACCAAAAGCAGCTGGAGTCTGAACAAAGCTGGATGGAAAGAAGGGAGAAAACTGCAACTGACAAACAAACCATAAATTCTGAATGAGCCACATCTGATGTATAATTGAGGGACATCTGAATACAATGCATGTGGCTTCCTTACTGTAAGAAAGTCTTTGACTTAACCAGAGGCCCTGGAAAGGGCCGCAAAAAGCTGAGCTTCACAAGTTTTGGGGTGGAGACTGGGAAATTCCTTCATCTGTCAAGGCAGAATATATTTTTTCGATCAATAAACAACTTGTGTTTCCAAGTTGAACAGGTCACTGCTGAAAGCAGGGTCTGGGCAGACGAGTAGGGATGGCGATGGTGGTAAAATTTCCCTTCAGAGTTCTGCACATCTCTGCATCAAACTGCTCTGCAGTAACTGGTTTGCCAAATGAAGACCTTGGCAGCGGTGGCCTTGGTACTTAGCTCTCTCTGTATAAGTGCACCCCTCGCTTTCATCTTTGCTGGTTATGTTTTGCAGCAAAAAAGGACCATGTTAAGTAAATACAGTTTCCCTTCAATGGTTTCTGATATTTTCACTGTGTAATACTTCTTTTTAATCAATGCAGGAGGGGCAAGAGTGGAAGTGAGGGAGGAAGTAAGAGGATCTGGTCTCTTTTCATCAAGAACATAAAAAGCATTTAACCAAAAGGAGCATCTTAGAGGTGAACTAAATGAAAAATATTAGCACCTACAAAAAACTAAGCTTAGTTTTCCTATGGAAAAAGGCAACATTTAAGCTTTTTAATAGCCATGAAGAATATTTTAGATTTTTAAAAAAGTGGCTGCTTTTTTACTCATTTTCCATCCAGTTACTGAGCACAGTGTGCAGGATAACAAATATCACTAAATATCAGACCTAAAAGGCAGATAAACAGTATCTAAATATGATGTCTTCCATCCAGCAAAGACCTGCTTGGCCCCACAGTATTTTCACTGTAAAATCATTTAAATTTAGCCTTTTTATACCACGTAAAATCTGTTCACCATCCTTTATTTATTTATTTATTCTTAGTATAGCTTCCCTTATATGATCTTTCACCTGATTTATTAACATACTGGGCTAAAAACAAACCCACAAAAAAACTTCAAATCCTGACTGAAAAAATGTAGAATCAGCAGATTCAAACACTTTTTTAGGTGTAATTGATGATAAATGTTGAATATTTTGAAAGAAATTGAACATGTGCCAATTCTGTCCCACTTGTACACTCAAATAGATATTATTTTGTACCATTACATCAAACTTATAATAAATCCAGTTTTACCCAGTCCATCTGTGTAATCATAGATCCCTAAGGGTTGAGGAAATTGAACCAGGGAGTAAAGGGTGAGGTGTGCTGGGTGATTCTATAGCAAGAGGGATGAAGTACCAAAAACCATCATCAAAAGAAAAGTCCAGGTCAAAAACAAAGATAACAGCTAGACTGGACCAACAAAAGCAACCAAACAGTTAAAATTTTAGCCCGGAGACCAGCTTGTTTCAAATATTTCTGAGACTGCCCTCCACACAGGACAACTTTTAAATTGCATTGTATGGTTATTATCATCCAGACACTTAAAATATTTCCTTTTTATACCAAAGATATCAAAAATATTTGAATGGCATAAAACAGTAATTTTCCACCAATAAGGTGATTCCCAAAGAGATATAAAACAAAAATTTAGCAAATCTCAACATGTGTCAAAGAATTTGGAGAAACTGGAAAAGTGGGCAACAAAAGGTTGAGAGTTGAGTCTAAAAGGAAACCAAAGGAACTATCTCCAGCACAGAAGAGCATGCGGAAGTCATGCTCTAAGAACAACTTCAGCAATGTGGGATCTGAGATGATCTTGACAGTGAACAGAAACAAAAGGCACATCGTAGGAAAAGATTTGAAAAATCCTTAAAGAAGTCTGCAGAACAGTTCCTGAAGATTACTTAGAGATATGGCAGAAAGCTCGTCTATGAGGATCCAGACTGGGACGAAGAATAAATATGATCATATCAAATATCAATTTTCAAGCTTGTTAAATTTGTGCAAACTCAGTTTTTATTCTTTTATCAATTTGCAAATATTTCCCTTTTTTCCCCTCTCAATCACCACACACACACACACACACACACTTTTAGCTTTCATTACAGCTGTTCCCTGAACCACTCTTTCACAATCTGAGCCTGATGAATCCTGGCATTGCCGTCTCGGAACATGGCCGTGCCTCCAGGAAAGATGGAATAACCAGCTCATTCAGTATATTCAGGTATCCGCTGACATCAAAACGTTGCTGAACCTACTGTAGATCTGACCAACTGCAGCAACCCCAGATCATAGTACTGCCCCCACAAGCTTGTACAGTAAGCTCTAGGAATGATGGCTGCATTACTGCATCTGCCTCTCTTCTTACCCTGTCCCATCACTCTGAAACAGGGTAAACCTGGACTCATCAGACCACATGACCTTCTTCCATTTCTCCAGAGTCCAATCTTTCTGCTCCCTAGCAAACTGAGGCTTTTATTTCTGATTATCCTCACTGATAAGTGGTTTTCTTATGACTACACAGCTGTTCAGTCTTAATCCTTTCAGTTTTCTTGACGTGGTGGAGATGGAAATGTTCTTACTTTCACTATTAAACATAGTCCTGAGTTCTACTTTTGTTTATGATTTGATTTTACCAAACCTTTTAGTAATCGCTGATGACGATCATTCAGATTGTGTTTTTGACCACATTTATTCCTGGAAGATGACGGTTCCCCACGATCCATCCAGTTTTTAATAATGTGTTGGACAGCCCTTAACCCAGTTTTAGTAGTTTCTGCATCTCTTTTTCCTCCTCTCTTTCCCTGCTTGATGCCACTAATTTGACCCTTCTTAAACAGACTTACTTTTACTGTCGGATGTGTCTTCCTACATGTTTGATAAAGAAATGAAAAGCTACTCATTGCATCAATAAGGGCTGAATAACTTCTGAAACATTATAATCCATACAGTAATTGTCCAATAGGAGACTCTTACCTTTGCCTTTAGTTAAACTCAGGTGGAGACTTTATTTGGATTAGCAATGTATACAGGAACGAGGAAAGACTCAAGACCTTTGCCCGGTATTTTAATTCTATTAGTAAAATATGTTGCTATAAACAAAAAACTGGAACTTGATCCAGTTTTTGATGACTGATACTTCATTTGAAAAAAAACAACAAACCAAAGCCCTCAGCTTTCTTCAGTTACCTCTAAAAAGTTAAGAGCTTTAAGCTCTTAAAACAAAGATTTATCTATCAGAAAAGATCTGCAGCAGATGAAGCCAGGCTGCTTCTCTGTTTGTTTGTGACTCACTTGGATGTAATGCAACGCTTTGCTTGGCACTTGACTGTTATATCACTCTTTGTGACTGACAGCTGCCCTGTTGGGCTTACTTTAATAGCTTCCTGTCTGGTGATTCAACAGAATCCCTGTGGGAGAACTGTTGACCCCAAAGACACACAGACACACACATTCAGACACATGCACACACACAGATTTAACACTGAGCTGCAAATGTCCTCAAGTCTCCCTGCGATGTTTACCAGCTGCAGCAGCAGCAGTGAGTTAGGTCTGCTGAAATCTTCACCATGACATCGTGTAGCAGAGAAACAGCATTGCACTCATTAACAGTAAAGCTTGGACATTATAAGGTCTAATTAGAAAACAAAAGAAACACTCTACTGGGTTGAACACTGATTTTGGCCTTAGAAAGCTTCTGAAATGTAGTACTGGTAAACGTTTAAGGTAATGGGTGGAAAAAATGAGCCACCAGTTCAGTTCACTGCGTTAAAACAGATAAATAGCATGTTCAGCCTGATGATTCACCTCCAGTGACTCAAACATGTGGAATTTAGGTTGAGAAAAATATTTCTGGAATTGAGCACAAGCCCTCGAAACAACCTAAAAGTGAATCTAAGATGACAAACATTAACGTTCACAAAGGCTTATGAAGCTAAGTTAATATGGCATTTCTAAATACCACTCAGCAACTCACTAATCTGATCCATATGCATTGGAAATCCAGCGGGATTTTAACACTGGACAGAAGTATAGCATGCATGTTAGTATCAACATAATGCCTCAGAGAGGAAAATCAACAAAGAACCTTTGTTTTCTTCACTTTGCTCACACCCCCGTCTCTGGATGCTTGCTGGCTAAGCGCAACACATGAAACGCCGCAATCTGTTTATGAATTTTGTCCCAGAATTCCTCAGTTGAATCAACCGTGGTGTTTTGCTAATCTAAAATCCAGGCTCACTCTATCACAGCCCGCCACTTTAACACCGCTGGATCAAATGCAGCACCCTGACATCCTTTATCAAGGAAAAGCACATCTTACCCTTTACAAGTAGAATGGTAAAAAAAAAACATCTATGGAGAGAAAAATGCAAACAACTGAACGGAGATAAAAGCCACTTACTTGCTTTCAAACTGCGGTGGAGTAGAAAAGAGGAAGTTCCAGCGGGTCTTAATAGTTTTCAGCTGTGGACCAGATGTTTCTAAACTATGGACTGCAGTAAAGAGAGATGATGGGGCTCACTAAACTCAACAAGAAGCGTTTGCCTCGGCAGGAGATACTTCACATTCAAACCCAACTTCCTCCGCCCACAATTTGTCCACAAGGAGTTTTGCATGTGTAAAAAAGAGACCCCTTAAACCAGGACGACTACACCGTGATGCACTGAGGCACAGCCGACCTACAAAAGCTGCCGTGCCAGAGGTTGCAGTTTCACTCTTTTGCAGCAGAATGTGATTCATCATCGCACTATGTGCATGGGCAGCCGCCTGAACTCCACATCTTTGTATCAATCAGAACTGCAGCCAAAACATTGCGATGTAAAAGTCACAATACTCACTCAAATTAGAGCACTCCTCTTATGCTAATTCAAGTTAACAGTACCTTCTCCTCTTCTACTGAAATCCAGAGTTTCAGGGAAACAGTCATGTGAACAAGAAAGTACTCCCTTTCAGTTTTAAGGCTTTATATATGATGACATAAAAATAATAATAAAAAGTCTTTAAAACAGGTCCAAAAATTAGGTAAATACAACCCCAGATAAAAACAAAACTTATTTGTTAAATAAAAAGTAAGTAAAAATCAAAAAGACTGTATGAAAAACGCAGTGGAGAAGCAGTTTTAGCAACCATAACCTGAATGATTGTTTTGTGTGTGACGTTATCAGTCTCTCACATCCTGTTGAGGAATTCTAATTTTTTTAATTGAGGTTTGGGGATGTTTGTTTATTACCAGATCTTTTAAGGTCCCACCACAGCGTTTCAATGAGACTAAGGGCTAGACATTGACTCTGAACAGAGAAGTTCATGGTCCACTAAATGATTGAGAGGTGGCCAGGTCCTGTGGCTGCAAATCAAGCCCAGATCATCAGCCCTCCACCTGCGTGCTAGACAGATGGGATGAGGTGTTTGTGCTTATATGCTGNGAACAGTTGGGATGAGGTGTTTGTGCTTATATGCTGTGTGTTTTGTGCTTTTATGACTAAACATCGTAATTTTGGTCTCATCTGTCCAAAGGACACAGGTTTTGTGGTTCAGATGCGTTTTTGAGGTTTTGCAGTTTCCTATCCAACATGCTGATCTATGTCACTTTGTCTCTTTGATTCACTGGCTGGTCCATTTCCTTTCACTCTGTAAGAAAACCCCACCAAGGTTCACTTGCAANCCATTTCCTTTCACTCTGCAAGAAAACCCCACCAAGGTTCACTTGCAAGGGAACCGAGACCCTCAGTTTTCTTCCAGGCCAGAGTTTGCTTTCTTGGTCCACTCCAGGGTCCATATGGGAATTTAAATTCCTCAAAACAAGCCAAATTATTCATGGAAGCAGACCAGGGTCGCTTTAAAGTGGACCATATAGCATGTGTCTGATGTCTTTCCTCCTTTGCATTGTGTTGACACACACCTGTATGCTTCAGACCAGCAAACAGCAAAACTATGGCTTTTATAGTAGAGCTCACATTGATGATGACCAAGGAATAAAGCTGCTAAGAAACCCCTAAAAGGAAGGAAACAAAGGGAAAGGCCTGCCAGCAGACAGAAAAANGTTGCTAAGAAACCTCTAAAAAGAAGGAAACAGAGGGAAAGGCCTGCCAGCAGACAGAAAAAGGAAACAGAGCAATAACATAGGAGGAAATAACTCAAGACAAAGATGGAACTAGGCTGAACATCTATCTCTCTTGTCTGCAGCTGATGAGCGTTTCAGACTATTTGTGTTTTACATCAGCACAAAACCCAAATATTAAATACCTGTCTTGAATGTTTTATTTTTATAGTTTCATTGTATTTCATTTGTAGATTTTTTTTGCATTGTTTGTCATTACAAGACTGACTGGAATACCATTTGTTTTCTTTCATTATTATTATATTTAGTACTGTTATTATATGATTTTTTAATTTATTTTTTAAATAAGGTAAAAGAGTCATTTTAATTCAAGTGCCAACTCAGATTTTGGCTTTTCTTTTTAATCAACAGTATATTTGGGTAGTTTTAACTGTGTAGCTTGGTAATTTAAACCAAATTTTGGGGTAGAAAGTCTAACCCAACATCAACCAACCCTGCTGGGTCAGAATAACCCACGACTGGGTCAGCCCATGTTTGAACCCAGCAGTTTTTAGTGTGTAGCAACGAAAGCGGGGATGAGACTAAAACTAAACTCATGCTTTATGTTCTTATATTCATTATATGTCTTTTAAATGTTTTATGTATTCTTACTATTCAGCTCTTTGGTCAGTACCTCCAGTTTTTAAAGTGTTTATACTGTAAAGTTGGCTTGGCTTGACTTTCTTCCTGAACTGCCGAAGTAGTTGACGTAAGAAGTTCAAGCTACATCAGGAGTATGGAGGTGGTTTTGATCAGGATAAAACAATGAAGAACATTTTAAAACAAAGAGAAAAAAGAACAAAATTGAAAACATGAGTTTTTTGTTTAATCACCTGTAAATGTATCGCCCCAGCAACTGTGCAGAAAGCATTAAATTGTGGGCATTAATACTCGCAGTGCAAGCACCAAACGGAAAAGCATCAAATCATCATTTGTTGCCAGTGTTGAAAATTAAGTAAAGCGATGATGACACTAAATCAAAGTAACACTACATAACNTATGACGACACTAAATCAAAGTAACACTACATAACTTTCTGACCCTAAAACTCTGCTTCTGACTTGTTTCAATGGTAAACTGAGTTTTATTATTTACATTCCTGGAACTGTCGTTGCCCTGCAGCATCCTGAGTCTGAGAAACACTTTTTCCTCATCCCAGATCATCACTTTACTGCTGTGTTTTCATTTATGGCACCATGTGACATGCCAACAACTGGATATCAACACCCAAGAGGACGTTATCAGAGAAAGAAAAGAAAGAGAGAAAGTGATAGAAAATGAGATATAACAAGAGTCAACATCAGACCGATTTCTACTGGCTGGAGATATCTCAGAGAAAAGACAGGATGAAGATGGTTGCTGAATCATTAGGGGGAGCAAAAGTGCACAAATCTGACGTTCATCTTAACTTCAGCAATGCTGCTTTAAGGTTTTACTTTTACTCTTGGTCAGGATAGAAAAATAAAACTGGGATAATACAGAATGTTTTGTCATATGACCAGTGTAACATGCCATGTGCCGCTGTTTGATGTAACATTACTTAAAGACTTGCTTTGGACCAGATACTTTTTTTAATTAACTGATAAAAAAATTTTTTTCACAAGCTGTTAAATTTGTGTACATCTATAATCGGATATCACCTTTGTATTAATTTTCTTGTCTAGGACACAATGAAGAGGGAAGGATGTGAAACTACAGCCCCACAGCTCCATATTTTTTTAATGTGAATACCAGAAAACTTTTTTGATTATGCTCAGCCCTCAGTGACAAGGAGCTTCACGAGTTAAAGCTTTGAAGTGGTTACACAAAGTCTGGAAATTGAACCAAATTTTTAGAATATCTAACTTACAAACACCCATCATCCAATTCACAAAGGCCATTCAAAGCCAAAGAGGGTGTTTCTTGTATTTTTTTAGGCATCAGTATCAGATTCAGCTTCATCAGGGCCTTGGGTGGTGGTGTGTTTTTTCTGGCCAGCAGAACTTCGGTTTCTGCATGAGAGAGCATTTAAAACAGGGAGGGTCGGTATTTGGGCGGTTCTCTTCACACTTTATTTTTCTAGGGTTTTTCATTCCGCTGCCTTGTATCATTTCATGTACGCATCTTGTATGAACAGCTGTGGGGATCAGAGTGGGGTTTGGTGAGGGAAGTGGCTTTTCCAGACACTCTCTAAAGAAGTGGGGCCCTTTAGGCTAAAAATATGAAAACAACACATGACAAAGCCATCGAGCCACCTTTCCAGTTGGTAACTGAACTCAGAATTAAAGGTTTTAAGTTTGAAACGTATAACAAGAAAAAAATCCCTTCGCACATTTTAGTAATCAATAAATAAAACAAATGAACAGCTTTAAAGTATCTCAGTCCTGCTGTCAGTGTCTATGGTTCATGTGCTTCTTGCATTTACACACATTCCCAATAATTATTTCAGTCCTTGCCTGAGATGTGAGTGTTTGTGGGAGTGGGTGGAGAAGCAGGAATGTGAATCTCAATGAGAAGCTTCTCTGTGGATTTCCATTGAAACTGGCAGCCTCCGCATGATTTGTGTTCCATTTAAGCAGTAATGCAAAGTAGAGATGAAATACAAGAAATATATTACTGTTCGTCCCAACTCAAAATTACTCTGATGGCTGAAACACAAGAACATGTTGAGTTGAAATGGTTTCCAGCAGCCTGCCTTGACTCAAATAAGAAATCCTGATGTTTTCATTTAGCACGGCATTATTTTNTTTCTACACAGGAAGAACATCAGCTAAGACTCAAATAAGAAATCCGGATGTTTTCATTTAGCACGGCATTATTTTTATTTTGAGATCACACATGTGGGACCAGGCTTCATGTCTATGCCATTACGTGCTGTCTATTTTTATAATAAGCCAGCATCACTCCAAACTGGATGTCAGGATTAGTTAAATAACCACCAAGAGCATAAACAAGGTCGAACATGCTGTCTGTGACACTGTTAAGCCTTTAGGTGGAACTTATTTTGCAGCGCTGTAGTGTTCTCCAGGGACAGACTTGAGATCCCCGGAGGTGCTACGAAAGACTCGTTGAGGGCGCTACGCCAGGACAAAAGTTCGGGAAAAGAAGAGACACTTCAGGCCTGTTCTCCCCTCCATCATAATGGGAAACGTAAGATCTCTTCCCAACATTTTGGACGAGCTGGCGGCGCTCACAAGACTTCAGCAGGAGTCCAGAGACCAGGCTGACACCACTTACTCCTGATTCTATGGATTCTACGGTTTTACTGGACAACTATCACCTACTGTAGGCGGACAGACCAGAGAACAGTGGTAAGAGGAAAAAAAGGGGA
>CM047986.1:29844304-29857049 GCA_026261665.1 Melanotaenia duboulayi | reverse complement strand
TTTGTGAGAGAAAACTAATTTTATGCACATGCTGCATAAATTAGTCAACGTTAGAGGCATTACTAGACACACTTCTTTACTTTTTTCAGCTTCTGGAACAACCATTTGTTGACTGTCATGTCAGCCGTCAGTACAGTAAAGTTTAATTTTCTAAACCAGTGAATTAGTGATTTGGCTTTAGGTGGTCATCATTAGTGTAAGAGTCAATTCTCTAGTTTACACTTTGATGGAGCTTCCCAACTGGAGCAAGCAAGTGAATTCCTGAGAAAAGGGAGCAGCTGACCAAGCATAGCATGGCAGCTTCACCAGAGACTTTGGATAAAGACTGTACAGATCCTTCAAAGGCCGTCATCCAGAAAAATGATGAATTAATGCTTACTGGGCCTCTTAGTGCAAGTATGCTCACTGTCTTCTTAAACCTAGTGCTGGCAGATCTTCTTTAATCTCTCACTTTTTTGTTTCTTTACTACCTTCTGACCTCCTAAAACCTTTTCAGCAGGTTGAAATTTTCAGCTTAAATGTCTTTAAAGCAGGTGGGCATTAAATTTTCATTTTTCAAAGCTTTTGAAAAATGTTTCATGTTGATTTCAAAGCTTATAAATCTTAAAGCAGGACCAAACTAGTCCAGTTATGGAGCTGATCCACCTAAAATATTSCCTCTAATTTACACTTTCTACAACTCTAAGATAACACTTCCCCCAATGCCAACATCAGATCTGGCCAAATCCAGAGAGCAGACACATTTGGGCCTAATCCAGGATACTCCTCGGCACGTCTGGCTCAGTTARGGGACTGAAAAGTGACTTGTGGGCCACAAGTTGTCCAAATGTCATGAGCCAGCCGAGCCTTGTGGACCACTTGTGGTGGTGATGTGGCTGACTTTCTGCAGCCACACTCACATAGCATCAATGCTGTAAGTGTAGGTCAAACATGAGCCAAACTAAAGCTGCAGATGTGGGCCAGATTTGGGCCAAACATTTTTTTGCTATCTGGGAAATCGTTTATACAAGGCCGTATTTTTCTGTCAGAAACTGATTCAAATGGACCGACTGCAATGCAGAGCTTGGCACGCTCTGTTTTATCAACAAAGGATTGTCCAAGTCATGTTTATTCTCACTCCAAATGCATAACAAGTCTGCACAAAGAAAGAGAGGATGTCTGTGTAAGGCCAAAGAGTTTTGAGACACACAACTGGTCTTTTAAATTATTAAAAAAATGTGCTAGAAGAAAAATAAATGCTTAAAAGAAAATGTAAAAGCTTCAGCTATGCCCTCCTTTTCTCTGTATTGTGTATATATATATACAATACAGATAAAAGGAGGGCATAGCTTTATATATATATATACATATATATATGATCTGCTCTTAACATTAACTGGTGATAGCAGCTCATGGTAGCTGGTTGTAACTGCAATGTGCAATATTTTTTATCTGGTGGAAGTCACAAACATGGTTAGAGGAAGAGATGGAAAGATTTGTCCTCATAATTAGAGCTTAAACATATCTTAAGACAGCCTGAACTGAACAAACCTGAGAAGCCAATAAAAATCCTTGGTCAATTTTCCTTTAAAAGCTAAAAATGTTAGCTTATTACTTCTAATCAGAGTAGTAGTCATCATACTTTATCAATTAGCATTGATAATTAGCTTTTGTTTAAGGTATTTATCTGCAAATCTGTACAGATCTGTAGTTTTAAATTGGTAATGGATCTGATATATTTGACATAAAAATGACACATTCCCATATGCTGAGTATCAGATCAACACCACCACTGCTAAAAGTTTAAAACCAGTTGCATAAAAGTCTTCTGAGGAGAGTTAGTATGCCAGTTTTTCCTGGCATACTCCTGGAAGCTTCCTTCCAGAGCTCCTAATAAAATGTCTGTGTCATGCTTTGTTTGTAATATTACAGACAGTACAACAGTTCCCTTATCAACCATGTATTTATGGCTCTGTTAATAGCAGCCAGTTTTACAAAATTAAACCACTAAACTCCATTCCACTCATTTCTTACAAGGTCTGTGCTTTTTTTAGGATAATTTTATATTTGAAAAATGTCAATAAAGTTTTCGGAAGCACTGAAACAGCCTTGCTGAGGGTAACAAATGCTCTAATGGTGGCAGATGATGGGCTGTGTTCAGTCTTGGTGCTTCTACGCTTCAGTGCTGCTTTTGACAGGATTGATCATGACTATGGAACTGGGTTGAGATTTCAAGGATTGTTTTAAAATGGTTTTTAATCCTAGCCTGCTAATAGAATATGCTGTGATGCAGCAAATAATTTCATGTCTTGTCTTAGAAAATCCGGCAGGCCCCAGGGGTCAGTCCTAGGACCACTTTTATTTTCTTTGTTCATGCTTCCCGTCTTGTGTCTATCTTTCATTCTGATAGCACACAGATGTACTCACTTACCGAGTCCAGTGGACTATCCTGGTGTGAATGCACCCAAAGTATTCATTGATTACTGTTACAGCACTCTCTGTGTCTTTTATTTATGTAAACTCTTAGAAACTTACACCCCTGTACCAGCCTTGCAATATCTGTACTGGTCACTTTTAAAACTAACGGGCACAGAGCTTTTTCCATCTAGGCCACAGAGCTTGTTGTGATGCTTTTTATTTTGTTATTTTTGTTTTTCTTCTTTTTTTGGGAAAGGGATCCACTTTAACTTGCTTCTTTGGATCTGCTGTGTTTATGAATTGTAAAGCACTTTGTAACATTTGTTTTAAAAAGTGCTCTGTAGCTAAAGATTATTATTATTTTTTTTATTTATTATATTTTTAGATCCATACTACTTGACCTTGTAGTTATTTCTGTGAGATCAGGTTGAGAAATGTAAACATTTGTCTTTTCTGCATTAATTCAAAGACTATATGAGGGATTATTCTGACACAATCAAGACTCACAGTGATGGAAAAGCCAAAGAGAGGCGAACAAAGAGTNCCATTGTCTTTCTAGTTTACGACATGTTTACTATGGTTTCNTATTCATAATGTGAAATTCATGCTCTGTACTATGGTTTTAGATTGTATGTGAGCAAAACAAAACCAGCTGGAGCCCAAAAGCAAGATAGATGAGATACGGAGCTCCAATCTAAGCAGGCCAAACAGTCACTCTGACCTTTCATTCTTCACAGAATATGACAACTTATGAATTCAGGGAATAAACAGTTGAAGTGCTTATTTCTCATAACACAATTAATTCAATAACTCTTGAAGCACATCATAACTGCGTGAGAGAGCATACAGTCCACAGCTTAGGAGCTCACACTGCAACAAATGAAGGCCACACCAAAACACACCTGCACTAATGTTGTTATCAACAACTCATCAGCATCTCAGAATTCCAACTAAAAAAAATGAGCAAAATACAAATAAAATAACAGAAGAGAGAATTCTGATTTAGTAGTCCGCATGTTGAGACTTGTAGAGTAAATTCTTTAACAACTGCACAAAAGCAGATTTTTTTTCAACTTCCCACTAAAGCTAAACCTTGAAGTTGAAGGTTGGTTAGGATAAAAATGAAATTGGATAACTCCACTGGTTGCTGTCTCCAGCATAAAACTAAATTAGAATACTTTTTATTCTAAAAACCTTCAGGCGCTGACCGTTTGACTGGATATTGCTGATTTCAGAGATTGAAGCATTAACATGAGTCTGACTCATAACACCACCAGTCATTAAAACACCAGGATTCCTCATTGACTTGTGTTGCTCAGTTAGCAGTCCTTTTAAATTATGGTGTAAAAAAGAAAGAAGGAGACCAGTGATGCAAAATTCCTGGATTAGTGAGGAATATAAAATGTGGAATGAGCAGACAAAGATCCCGTGCTGATATAAAACAGTCATGCAGTTTATAAGACAAAGTGAGGATGGCCGTGTATTTCATCTATTGCCAAGGTCCAAAGTTCACTAAAATAACTAATTTGCTGACTTTACCATGAAATATAAACATGAGACATGATTGAAACATTTTTATTATTATTTTAAAGGAAAGCTTTATTTTATGAGATTTCACTAAATTTTTTTCTTCAAAATATTTGGTAATTTATCTAAATGTCTGTTCTTGACCAAATTCTTTATTTATTTGCAGTTGGGAGCTCCAGCGTTACAACTAGTTAATATCAGTCTAAATCTAATTATTAAAAACACTGAATTAACACCTCTTAACTACTCATTTTCCCCCCATGTGGTTTCAAAAATAGTATTCAGTATCGTTGCTAGCTGGGAGTGTGACATAACTTTACCCTGAAAATAAAAAACTGTATTAAATTTTTAACCTCTATTTAACCAGGAAAATCCAACTGAGATTAAAACAGTCTAACGGATTCCTGGCCAAGAGGCAGTAAAACTTGACATACAGTTACAACATGCAAACAAACGACATTCATATAACACAGGTCATGAAAAACAATTGCAAGTTATTGAGGCAGTCTCTGATGCTCTCAGCTTGGTTTTGAAGGCATTAAAGTCAATAGCTCAGTCACTTCCCTGCCTTTCTACAGGGAATGGACTGCAAGTAAATGGAGCTGCATGAACAAAGGCTTTCTTCCCGAGCTCTATACAAGCAAAAGGAACAGAGAGCAACAACTGTTCATTTGATCGTAAGGAGTACGAATTAACACTTCTGTGTGATTAAAGCACAAATGTAAGAGGCAGTAGTCCAAGCATAGCCCTTTAAACAAATGTTTACCAATGACCATGCCGCCTAGTGGCCAGAGAGGGCCATCCCACTTGTGAGTACAAGTCACAGTGATGCGTCATGGCTCTCCAGTTAGTGATAAACTGCAGAGAACCATGATAAATTTGAAGACATTTGAAGACAAGAAGACGAAGCATCCACATAAAAAAGATCACCATAATCTAGCACAGATAAAAAACATGCAGTGCTGTTTTACTTCAACAGAAAAACACAACTTATTACAGAAGACAAAACCCAATTTTTCACGTTTTCTATGTGTGGTTTACAAGTAAAGGAGTCATCAATCAAGACTCCAAGGTGTACTTGTATATGAACCACCTCTATGACATTCCCTCCAAGAGCGGACACGTAAGGTTGTGTAAAGTTTCTCCTACGTATATCTTAACTGCAATGAATCAGTGTTGACAGCGATCAATGGAAAAAAAGCACCAAGAAAAGATTGTATTTGGAAGAATTGTCATTAATTTCAAAAGCAAAAAACTTTTAATTTTCTCCAGCTTTTATATTTGCATCTGTTCTTTGCAGCTTCAAGCCACTTCAAAGTTAATTATTGCTTCATCTTTCCACTAGCCATTTCATGTTAACAAGTCAGCAGTGTACCACGTTATTTACTCCTTCATGCCTATCTGTCTTCTGAAGGCTGCTGTGAAGCTCCAATCTCAAAGAAAGAAGGATGAGAGACATAAATACTACTTTGTAATCTCCTAAAAAGAAAAGTAAGCCTAATACTTTTTTCTGACACGTTTTTGCATTAGTGTTATTGAGGGTTTCCATTTTCCCATCACAAGGGTCGCTTCACAACTTGAATTATGTAGAACTGTACCACTAGTCTACCTACTCTACTAAAACATCTGTCCGATAGTAAAAAATATAACAACATGACCAACCTCAAGCCCACAAGTGGCAGAAGTGAAAGCTTGGAGGATGTGCTTGTTGCTGGAGTGCACTGCACAGCTCCAACCAGCATGAAGAGGAGAGGATGCTGTAACGGTGAGCCCTTACAAAGATAAGGACATCTTCCTGGCATCCGTTGAGGGTGAAGCGACCCTGCAGGTCACACTGTATTTCATCTGGCTCAAGGACGTCTGTAGTGTCTTATAAACTGTTGCAGTGCAGAGAGATGTAAAAAAGATTACTTTATAGGTCAATAATGTGGATTAACTGAAATCCAGGGGTGCTTCTGGTGGGTGTCTGACTATATTATTTAAAAACATGGAGAGTTTTCTTTTTGACTGATAAAAGCCAACGCTAACACCTAATAACATCTCTTTATAACACAATAAGAAGCTTTTAATAAAAAAAAGAGGTGCGTTCACACAGGGGAACTTCCTTTGGATTAACTTGCTTTTACGCTGCAGTTTATCCTTGGACAATGTCATGCAGTTACAACAACTGGTTACTAGGGGGCGACATATCCTGAAAAGACCAACGACTAAGAGGAAAAGGGAAGATGATCCAGCTTATCAATTTACTGTGACCAAAAATGTTTCATTCAATGCAAGTAAAAACTGGAAAGTTTATGCAGTCTGGCTTCTGATTTTACTTTAGTGTTCACACCTAATGTGATTTTTCACCAGAATCTGTCCAGTATGAGCAGCAGGAGAGGCAGTGAGATAATCCAGCATGTTCTATGTCACGCTCTAAGCCACCATCTCTCTTTGTTTCACTGTAGGGTCCGTTTGTTTTCACACTGTAAGTGTGAATGTACACTCACACTGATACAAGCTATCTGTACTATCCGCGGAGGTGGACCGGGGCTAGTTTAAACCAGATCCAGTGTGCATGCGCCTACATGTAATAGTGTGTGTCAGGAAAAAGTGGAGAAATGTGTGAATGTAAAAAGTCTCAATGTTCAGACTTTGGTCTTATTTATTTGATTGTTTGTTGCGGTTCAGTTGCTCATTAAATAATTAAAACATTAAATATTAATCGAATGTTTTAAATTTAAAATGAAATGAAGTTTTATGTAAACAATAAATATAAATTTGCTTACCAACATGCAAACTTATTCATAACTGCAAAATTAAGCTATAATAGAAGCTTTGAGTGATACTAAATTAAGCGTTGCTGTGAAGACATAAGAGCCAGCTCCTCTAAGGGAGCCCAACCAAAAGAACTGAATCTTCAAAAAAAGCTAGACTTCCCATCACTATGGCCTGAAACAACACAATAAATGATGAAAATGTGTAGAAATGGCAGGCAAAAGGTGCTGGAAGTAGCATTAAAAAGAGGATCTGAACCTGCAGAAACGGGGCAAGTGGTCATCTCTTACTGCAGAGTTGAAGGTCTACGGTGAAAAGATGAAGAGTTGATGCAGCTAAAGGATCCTAAAGAGAAACTGAATGACATTCATCAAGCTTATTATCTTCACTTCCTGCAGGCGAGAGCTTAGCATAAAGCTAAAGTTTAAGTATCTCATTAATAAAAAATAAAACTATGACTAAATTGTATGTTCTTTCAATTTAAAAAAAGTTCATTAAAGAAGAAAAATTAAATATGAAAAAAATCTCATATAAACCCACAGAAAATAATTTAGACAGTAATCCTAAATGAAGAAACATTTTGGAGCTGAAAGAGTCAAATCTGTGGAAAGAGCTGGACTTCCATCACTACAAACAGCCTGGCAGGTATATTGTGACAACATCTCTAAGGTGTCATGGTTACAAACATGTCCACCAGTAGGAAGGGGTAGTTTTCGGTTGTTTCATATCCCCCCAGAATGATGAGAATAAACTCCAGCAGTTTGTCACAAAGGATTAAATCAACTTCCTTAACCTCCTGAGACCTGAGCTTTAGTTTGACTTTAATAAGAGATTTCTTCTGGCATTTTAGGGTTACCAATAAATAGAAATGTATGATTTATTATTATACACATATTTTTTAATGATTTTAATTTTAATTATATATGCTGATGATGTAGAAATAAATAATTAAATTGAAGAACAAAGTCTCTTCTGACATCACCAAATGTAAGTCTATGTGGTGAACAGGTTCCATTTTCACAGAATTTAGTATTACGGTGCAGACAACCAAATATGAGATGTCCTTGTATGAGGTAGGTTTAAAAAACAATGTTAAATGTGTCTGATATTTATCACTGTGCTCTGTCACTTGTTTTGGTCAACCAGCTCAATATCTGCCTTAATTTCACTTACGGTGACTTGAACTCATTCAACTTGTGGCTCAACCAGAAGGACCCACCCAACCAGTGGGCAGTGTGCAATCAGACCACTGGAGCTGACCAATCAGAGCAACTTAGGCTCTAAAATCTCTGAATATGCAGATGCAAACAGCTATTTTATAGGGCATGTAAGGTACTTTAAGGTGCAATATATTTTCGTACAGCTGCATTTTCAGCTATATTCACATGTTAAATGGAAATTCGTAGGAGAAAATAAGATGAAACAGAAGCACAGTCTCCACCTGGGTAACAAACCTTGAAGATGTTTGTACATGATCACCTGAGCTGTGCAGTCAGCGGCTCTTTCCTATCTCTGTACAGAGTAGAGGTATGTCTGCACAGAGACAGCAAGCCCTAACAGTCTCAGAAGAAGCTGCTAGTCACTTTTCAGGGATTTTTTTCAAGAGACAGTACAACAGCATGATGAATGGAGTTTATGGACTGATATTTCTACAGAGAGTGGGGTGTGTTCCTGATAGAAAAAAAGCAGAAATGTCACAGTTAAGTTCATATATGGTCAAAGTTGATGTATTAACACTTAGAAAGGCATGAAAATGTCACCACACTCCTCTGTAGGTTTATTACAAAGCAAAGTAACCCTGGTGAGAATATGCACAGCTGCATAATGTGTCAGGATGAGATGTGTGATTGCTGCCACATGCCCTCTGCTGTCTTTTAGTCCCACACTCCCACTGACATCCACCATTCAGAACAATAAGCACATGCACAGGCAGGATTTGAAACAGGTGGTATAATGA
This sequence comes from Melanotaenia duboulayi, assembly GCA_026261665.1. NCBI lineage: Eukaryota > Metazoa > Chordata > Actinopteri > Atheriniformes > Melanotaeniidae > Melanotaenia > Melanotaenia duboulayi. The sequence continues at coordinate 29,848,411 of CM047986.1, read as the reverse complement.
CATAATGATAATGACACATAATTATATCATCACAGCTTTGAAGATGGCGGATAAGGAGCCTTACTGTTATCGTGGACTGCTGATGTTCAGGTTTTGGGGTTGTGCTTCACTCATCTAAACGCTGATGGGTGCTCATTAGTGCTGCATCCTCTGTGGGCAGAAAGACATAAGAACAAATCGGTTGAGACCGAAGCTTTAAAAGATGAACCCGGCTATGTACACCGCTGTAGTAATTACATTAGGCAAATGAAAAGAAAAATATAAAAACGGATGCAGAAATCCATCATCTTAACTTTGTTAGAAAATAAACTTGTAGCCTGAAAGAAGTGTTTGTTTTGCAATTATAAATGTGGCCTTGTTTTACCATATTTACAAGGTCCAGTACTTCCCACACCTAATTACAGTTACTGACAGGTGGAGGAAGGGTGAGCCCACACTTATAAGGCAGAACAGACCTTGCCAACACCCCTGGAGAGTTCAAGTACACAAAACAAACATAAACATATACAATCAGGTAATGTACGTAACCTCGGAGCGCTGTGGAAAAGTTTAAACGCCTCATTTCTTCAGCCTGTGCACCAGACTTTGNATATACAATCAGGTAATGTACGTAACCTCAGAGCGCTGTGGAAAAGTTTAAACACCTCATTTCTGTGATGAAGCTAATGTTTTCTTTCACGTCTGCTTGGTGTTTGGGTTTTGCATCCCGATTCGCTTTAGCACATCTTTTCCTACACGGTCAAACCACCTCTTTCTTATTCATGTCACCCTCCTCTTCTTGCCTACTACTTTATGAGTCTGATCCCCATTCTTTAAAACCATCTTCTGTTGACATCCCTCCTTTACGCAACCCACCTCCTTCCCATCTCCAGCTCCTCCAGACATCCTCGTTAGAGCCCGATTGACACAGAATTTTTGAGGCTAATTCTGATATTTGGGAGAAATAAATTCAGATAACTGATTAATTGGCTGATTATTTTATTACTAGGGCTGGACGATAAGCCCAAAACTTGTATCACGATATATTTCTTAATTTTGGTCGATACGATATAATTCTGATATTGATATAAACAATATAAAAGCCCCAGAAAAACTGCCTGTAAAACTAAAAATTATTTTGCCAAGTCTATGAAACTCCTCCAGTATAACATTTTAGAAATAAAAACTGTACAATAAATAGGGAGTAACTTAAGCTGCTTTAGCAATGCAACATAACGGGCAATGAAGCACGTGTCACTATCATGACACATGGCAAACAGAATTAAACTGAAACTGGAGGCATGCTAAGTCATTCTTAATTTCACAACGTTAATAAGTCTAATCAGCGAAACCCTGGGGACCCATAGGCTGGATTTTAAGCACCAAGCTGTTTCTTCAACTTTTGTACATCAATATTATTTTACATTATTACCTTCTTATGTCATTTCTTCTTACTCAAATCTTGATCAATAGTCTTCAGACTTTCTGAGGGTCGATTAAAGTGTCTGAATATTGGCTCCTCCCACTTTTTTCAAACCACTTTCCACTGATCTAAAGATCGTTTCAGGACATAACAGCCATGTTATTGTATATCGTGATGCACTCAGCCCCAGACAGACGGCCATTTTTCCATCACAGACGGACAGAAGTACAGACGTCCAAGATGCCAACAACACAGGGCTCCAGAGACGATCCCACACACCGGTCAAATACCGACTGGTTGAAACGTTAACTTGAGCTTGCCAGTTTTATAACATGAAAGATGAGGTGCTGAAAACCACTGGTGGAAAACAATGAGAACTGAAAATGACCAACAGCAGCATCAACACAGCAAAAATCAGCCCAGAGCTCAGCTTGTTCCAGACATCTCTCAAGTTCTCTCAAGTCAGCACAGATGCATTATTTAGCTGTATTGTGTAGTTACTTGCACCCTGTTGGAAAAACACACAATGTGTTTAAAATTTTCTTCAGGTTTTTTTTTTTTTGTTCTTCAGTTGATAAGCATAAAACATTTTTGCATTAATATGTTGAGAACTATTAGCCAAAACATTGCCTTTCTCATCTTGGTGAGCAGTGGCCAAAAATGTGGAGAAACTGCATAATTAAGTGAACAAAAGAAGAGTCTGACAGGGATTTCCTGAAGAAATAGGAACAGATCCGGCAACGACCTGAACCAGGACCTGAGAGATGCATCTGGAGCTTCAGCCTCATCAGAAATGTTCTCAAAGTAAAACAGAAACAGGAAGAAAAGAAAAATAAAAAACAGGTCTGACGGATGGATAAAACCGCCCCCGAACCCAGAACTCATTATTAAAGTAAAGTGGAATCATCTAGACAGAGAACAGAACAAAAGCCGGCTGACATCCAAAGAAGAGCTTTAGAAAGTCCTTCAGGAATAGTTCTCCAGATTTCAAGAAGACTACTTCAAAAAATTAGAGTAAGCTTTTCTAAGAGGGTTCAGACCTTCAAACTGGTTAGAACTGTACGTTAAACACTGTGTTTCCACTTATGTTTGCATGTTACAGCAAACTGCTAGACCTTTTATCTTCATAAAAACGAAGAAAGTTTCAACACGCTCACAGTGCTGGAAAGTGGGTTTTTATGGCAAACAATCTGACTCGATTCTCTCCACAGATGAAAAATGTTCGGCCTCGTGTTCAGTTTCACAGCGTATTTTTATTCATATGAGCCATCCAATCTATAGCTCAGCGTCAGCTCGGGCAGATTTGTGAGCTGTCAGTGTTCATTAATGGTTCAGAGAAAACAAACATATTGATCAATCACTCAAAAAAATGCAATGTTGAAAGACTAAAATCAATGGCACGCCTCAGTGGCAGATCTAAACCCAGCAACTACCAGACGACTGAGCACGCTCACCAGAACGCTCGTCTCTGCTTCGGCTTTTTTGTTCGGTTTCATATCTGAGCGTCAGTACTTTAAGAAAGGACGTACTCGAGATTAAAGCTGCCTGTCTGCACACTTGATAAATGAGGGACAAACTTTTCTATTACCCGTTACCTTGTACTGTTGCATAGTAAGAGAGCCTGAGGAGTTGGGGGGAGGGGATGATGAGATTCAGAGATAGATGTGAGAGGCATGGAGTATTATGCAAGATTTTCTTGATCTGCACTGCTGCAGATGTATTTTTGTCAGCTAAAAGAAAAATTTCTAGTAACAGAAATCCCAAATTATACTTCATTTAATGTGAAGTTTGCACTTTGCAGAAATCTGGTATCCACCCAGAAGCAGGACTTTCTACAGAGAAGCTGCTCTGATGAACTAAACTTTTATTACTTCTTAAGACTTATTTTCTTTAAATCTACCTCTGTCGCTCTCCATTTCTTTCATTTCTATCCCTGCACCAACAAAGGTGACATGATCAAATTTATCCCGTCTGCAGCGGCAGGAATAATAAAAAATGGATTACTGTTACGAGGGGGGGTTTGCCTTTTGGCCTCCGGTGGTATGCATTACACTCAATAATAGAGAATAGAAAAGTAAGCAGCTGTCATTTCCATCTACCCTTGAACAATGAGGGGAAACAGGAAACGTCTTTAGGTTGAATTCTGTTCTGTGAAATTGACTAAAATTTAATTTGTAGGTCATCAACTAGTCCAATATTTATATTAAATGTAGTAAAATTACACGGTGACTAAAACAAAAGTAAACACAGTAAAAACTATGAAAAGAAGGAAAACAATCACAGCGGCGGAGGATCAGAGGAGCCCTGAGCTGATGTCGGTTCATGCTGTTTTTTCACATTACAGAAAGTCAATCATCCAGAATAATATGAAGGATGAGGTCCTGAAGACCATGCTAAAGGAGCGTACCGGATTAATCCTCCCTCACACATCTTGACAGCCAGGCGGAAAGCTGACTGTAAACACAACTTAAAGAAACAAACCTTGATCTGGAATTCCATGTCAAATTTATTTTCTTTGGTCCCATTTCAGATGATTCACCAGTCCACAAGATGATGCCAGAACAAAATGCGCCAACATAAATGATGCAGTTCTAAACTGGTCAACCAAAACTCAAACTTAGAAGCTTCAGAAACGTGGAATTTATGGTGGTGCTGATCAATCTCACACATAAAAAACACCAACACGCCACCAACCCATGCCTGGC
>CM047986.1:29632103-29646243 GCA_026261665.1 Melanotaenia duboulayi | reverse complement strand
AGTTTGCACTTTTTTAGAGCAGTTATTGCATTTGGAACAACATATAAAATATGAGTATTTTCTAAGTTGTTTCCCGGCTTTATTCATCTGTATGAATATTTTCATGCAGTTTTCCGAAGCAAACATTTACTACATTTGCTTTTAAAATGCTTTATTTTTCCAAAAAGCAGCATTTATTAAAACTTAGCTCATGTAAACAGCACAAGTTCATCATCTGAACCTTCAGGCACATAAAGACAAATATGTTTAAATATTCCAAAACAAAAACAGCCAGATGTTAACAACACAAACATTTCCACCAGCAATTAAACTTTTTATCCATCAGAGATTGGAGAACCCGAACACAGGGAGGGAGCTGATGCTACAGCTATCACACCAGCCTTGGATTTGTTCATATAGGACCATTAGCTCGCACGGTTTGCACGTCAGTGATGTTCTCTCTTGAGAGCAAAGCGATGAAAGATGCACTGAGCCTGTCTGGAACATAGCATCAGTGTCATCGGGGCCCTTCCTGGTTGCTTCACTAATCGTCTTGTGGATAAACATTGTGTCTCATTAATTTGTAGAGAAATTTAATTAGATGCTCACTTGCTGTTTGAAGTGGTCCTTTTATTAGTCAGCCTCAGGCCATAGACGGAGGAGAAACAGTCGGGCATGAGCCATTTTAATTATCGTTTGCGGGAAGGAGTAGACTTTAGACAAGTGCTTGCCTAAGACTGTTACTAATCCACCAATATAGGAAAAAAAATAATCTCAGCCATGACTAAGTATGTGTAGCTGGAAGACTTAATCCCCCTTATTCTTGTTAATATCTGTCTTACCTAACTCACCTTGTTCCTTACTGTGGTATAGAAATGATGCTGACTGGTTCTTTTTCTTCATCATCTTGCTCTTGTCGTATTAATTAAAGAGAAATATGATAATAAGAACATAAATAATGCTACTTGGCACCATGTGTTCGAACCCAACTACAAACGAAGCAGCACTAGTTTTATAGCCTTTACACGGACTTCCTGTCGGTTTCAGAATAGATTTTAAGGCTCTGGTTTTAAAGGCTCTTAATGGTCTTGGCCAGAATATTTAACCTGAACTGCTTTTATATTCTGAGCCTGTTAGGACCCTCAGCTTTTCAGGACAGGCAGTAATTCCTGAAGTTTGAAGTAAAATCCATGAAAAGAATACTTGATCTTCCTATGATTCAGGTTTGGGGAACAACCTTCTTGAAGACCTGAGGACAAACAAAAACATTCATGTTTTTAAATCCAAATTAAAAGCCACCTTTTTTAAAACTGTCTTTTATTTGAATTGATATTTATTTACATCTTAATTTAGCATTTAAAGTTATCTTCCTGTTTTTTTTTATTTTATTTTATTGTTTTTAACCCAATTTAGTTCTGTTTATTATATTTATAATCTTTTTTATCTTATTAACTTCATCTTAGTTTTTTCTTTTTTTTGCAGTCCTTCCTCTTCAGTTTTATACTGTGGCCATAAATCAGATAATTTCTATGTGTGTGTGTGTGTGTGACAGAGAGAAAGACAAAGCCATTATGTTTATTTTTTCTTTTTATTTCTTTTTGCACTTTGAGTTTCAGAAATATGAAAAGTGCTGAATAAAGTCTGATTGATTAAACACAAATACCCTCCTTTAACTCAATTTTTTGAACTGGGAAAGTTGATCCTCAGTAAGATCACCTTCTTAGATCAGTATGGGATCTTTGGAGGATTTACGTCATTAATCCCAGGGATCCCAGCAGACATAACCCTGATGGTAGAGTGAGACCCATGGGACTCACAATGTTAAGATTTAAAATTGAGCAGTATGGACCGAAGCAGCAAGCTTTACACCTACGTTGTAAAATATTACTATAATTTGTACTTGATTTTCTAATTTATGATTTACTCTGTCATTTCAGCTATACATGCTTTCTAAAGATTTTGCAGTCTTTGCTTTAAGTGGAGGGGTTTCAGTATCTCTGGATATTTAGATATTTATTTCCCTGCTCCAACACACCTGAGTCGACTGAAATGGATCCAGTAGTTTAAGTTCTGCACAATGAAACAGGGAAACATCTAAAACCTGCAGGACAGTGGCTGCTGGGGTTATTTCTACCTCAGCAACAACCCTGGAGGGATTATCCATATATCCCATCTGGCCGGGTAATGCCTTGGGATCCTCTAGGAGGAGCTGGAGTTGTCTTCGGAGAGGGATGTTTGTGTTTCCCTCCTGAACTTGCTGCCTCCACAAACGGACCAGCTGGTCTAAGATGTAAGGAACATTTTTAAAAATTCAGAGCCAGTGTGGCATTTTGATGGCTTGGGGTGCAGTGTAAATGTCTTATCGGTCTGGAAGAATGTTGCGCCGGTGTTGGCCCTGCGATGGACTGATGACATATCCAGGGTGTATCCTGCCTCACACCTGTTAGACTCCAGCTTCCCTGAAATGGAAGAAGCAGCCAATGAATTAATGTATAGATATGCAGCAGTGGTGTGACGAGAAAATAAAATATGATTAAATTCCAGCAATGAATATGGCACAGTATTGATATTCCAAGCTTGCGCCAACCCAGCAGCATGTTAGCAAATGTCACTGTAGCTCGTGAAGGCAGAAGCTGGAAATCTGTAGCTTGTCTAATTTATCTCATGTTTGTCTTTTCTGCCTCCTTTGACCGTCAAAAAGTGCAGTGAAAGGGCAGACAAGCACTATTCACCTGCATCAGGATGCCCTGCAGCTTACTGGAAATCATAAAGTCTTTGTTACACTTCCATTTGTAGTTTAATCGAGTTGGAACAAATTGTGATTGTGTTTGACTTAACCAACTTTAGAATACCACAGAGTTCAAATGTGCCCACCGATTCGTCTCCAGCAAAATGTAGTCTCGTGGAGCATAACATGACAGCAGGGATACAAGCGTGAATACAGACAAGACACAGCATTTCCACATGTGATCTATGATTTGTAGAGTACAGATACCACAGAGGAGGAAATCCAGAGCATCAGACATTTTAATCGCTGTCACCCTGCCTGCAGATAAACTGAATGCATTGCAGTGTGGTGAGTAGTGTCCTGTGGGAGGAAGCACCTGTCCACTTGAGTTTGATACAGCTGAGAGATGACAAATGCCGTGGAGGCATCAGCTACAGGTTAATCTGTGAGTTCTGTGTACTGTCGCCTGTAGAAATTGGAAAACAAGATTAACTTGGCTCTACACTTAGAAAGGGCACTCTGCCCTTTCATTTCTCCACCAACTTGACAATATTTATTTTGATTATGTTTTTTACTGTTACGGCAGGTGGTGTCACAGTCGGGGTGGAGAGTCGGCTCATTTCTAAACTTGACAGACGAGTAATCTTTCTGTCAGGAGAAAATGGAACAACTTACAATCGCGTCTCTCACTCTGGTACCAAGCCTCAAATGGATAAAACTATGTATTTTTGCAGAACAAATAGTTCTTCTTCTGCAACAGAAGGGATGTGATTGAAAGCACATTATTTTCCACATTAGCTTTGCCAACAAGCATAATAAATATGCTCATTAGTTTAGTTTATGTAATAATTTCTCCCTAGTTTTTAAAATTCTGGGATTTACATTTACATTTGATAATATAGGGCTGTCCCAATATATTAACTACTCTGTGTACATGATTGTGATGTATATTGTGATGGCATTGATAACAGGATTTCCTACATGTTTCCATATGAATATAAAAGTTGTAATAGACTGTAACAAATAACAAATTACAAGGAATACATTTTTTTTTTATTTCCCAGAAGTGTTAATTTATTTTGTTATCTCTCTGATAGGCCATCATGCTTTCAGAGGTGGGGCTAAAGCACCTTCTTTTTAGTTTTCTCTGTGTTTTTCATGTGAGAAATTACTTTAGTAAACTGTGCCTAAGGGTTGAATGTAGGTGGAGAAAAAGAAAATGCCAAATGCCTGTGTATGTGTGGACCTAACCTCAGTATGCATACGCAAAATTAATACTCAACAAAAATGAAAATAATAATCCATCCTGTCTGATATTAAGCAAAAAGCTTGCCTGCTGGACTTAAGCTGTACTACACCAATTATTTCCACAGATTTTGTTGCTGGTGTTGCATATTGGAGATAGATGGTTTTTGTCCTTCTGGCTCCAACTGTCCAAACTCCATCGCCTTCCCTGTGTGAGTTTCCTAAGGTCAAACCCTTTTAAGTGTTACAATTAACTGGACCACTGGGTGCCTAAATGCTTCAAGGACTTAACTGATAGTGGTGGGATTCTTTAGGTACGATAACAATTACAATTCAAATGCCACTATGCGATAGTAAAATGATTCGTGCATATTTTATCCCTGTGTGACTTCTTGACTAACACCACTTTCAGGGTGGAAACATGTGACATGGTTTCTCATGTTTGTTGTGACGATGAAGAAGAAAACTCTTCCATCAAGTGGTCAATGCAGGATATTTGTTTCCACCATATAAGAGAGAAACATGGATCCCAGCGGTCCTCTGTTGACCATATTTTTATCAGTACTTTTACAGTGTTCTTCCATGATTGACCATGTCAGAGTTCACATCCTTGATCCGTATCAGTTGCTTTGCACGTGCTACCCAAACGAGCAAATGAAGCCACACAGAGAAGCTGAAGTGCTTCCACACAGCTTTAAATGCAGAGGGTGCCAGTCGGATTTCAGGCTGTTATGTGTATGCCATAGACTGTTCAGGTGCTTCAATTCTGCAATTATGAGCAATTAACACTTTTTCCGTTCCTCAACATTTTGCTATTAACAGTTGAAAAATATTTTTTTAAGCATTTGCACATTGTTTCCAAATCATCCATGTCCGTGTTGTGATGCTTCTAAAAAGACTTTTCCCCCACACCCCTATTAACTAATGTACTAAGTACTGGCATGGAGTTCCAGTCCAACAATCACTGGTCTCTAACCCGCCTCCTGGAATCATACACTCAGCACAGTGCTATAGTGTCGCCCTGGCTGTCCGTCTCATGGTCTGTTACTAAATTGCCCTGCCTCCAGTGGAAGATTGTGTGGCTCAAAATTAGAAGTCCCCATATTCCATCTGAAGTTGTAATAATGCTTACATTTCTGAGTTGTGAGAAGAGCTTTGCTGTGCAGATGCATTTTACATGAACTTCCATGTTTACCTCCCTCAATGCAGAATGCTGGCTCAGGTTAGCTTGTAACTGGCAGTAGCTAACACCTAAACCATGCTAATGAAAATGCTCCCTCTCTAAGGGATGACATATCTTAATTTGTTAGATATTCTTTTGTCAGCAATTGAAGAATCTGACCATTTAAATTTGTGACCCAAAAAATAAATAAAAAATCCAGCTTGTTGGGTTCATGTTTGAATGGCAAATTTCTGGGACAAACACAAACATCTTCATACTTTACCAGAATTTATAAAACTCCTCTGTAGTGATAAAGGTACAGAGTTTCAGGGACCATAACAGCATGTTACATGTTATTAGTTCACGTATTTGTATTCTTGCATAATACTACAGTCTCTGTACTGTAAGAGAAAACATCCAAACCTGCAGTAGCAGCAAAGGTAAAATTTAATTTAATTTAATTTAATTAATTAATTAATTAATTAATTAATTTAATTAAAAATTTAATTGCTGTAAATTATATTTAACGTTTAACTGTTTAAACACTTGAGCAGTTTCAAGTGATCTAAAATTCAAATGTTAACAAAAAGGACGGCTGTACATTTTAAGGTCAAACCGAGTTTGTTCTTCAAATTCAATCTTTTCAGACAGATCTGAATGGAGTGGGCAATGCTTCTTCATGCTGTACTATCATCAAAGGTCAGACAAATCAAATAAAATGTTCAGCTTTCTCCTGCTCTAAGTCTAACTGATTGAACTACTGCAGCTGTGGTGGTTTGTTAAAAATAGGATCACGTGGCCAGCATTTGGAGTGACATGGTTATTTTTCTGAATTTTCAGGATCTATCTTCCTTATTCCTGGAGCATAACTTGTCTAAATAAGCCTCAAATGTCCTTTTATCTGTGCTGCATGTTGACATTGTATGTAGAGTCCCACATTGACGTTGCCTCTGAAGTTTATAGGGAACTTTTATCTCTTAAAGATTGACACATAACTGGTGTTTCGTGGATGGGTGAATGACAGAAACAGGGATACTAATTAAGGGTGAACTCTATTCTACAGTTCACATGCCTACGTGACTCATTCATGTGTTTAAAAAAATGTGAGTGATCATTTTCTTGGCCTGGAAAGCTTAAGCAGATGAGTTCAGCATGGTGTCTGGATGGATAAGGCTTTGGTACAGTTTCCTGCATGACTCATTTTGACGATAGATGCGAACATAATTAAAGAGGAAGAATTTGGGGAAGTCACTGTCTTACAGGATGCAGAACTTGTAGAAGATAAGTGTCTGTATTGGGAAATAAGCAGCATGTCTTATAGAAACGTGACTGTGATATTATTTTCTTTTAACAGGAATCTGCAGTAACCATATTGATAAAAGATAATCTCAGTTTTGTTTTTACTCATGAAAACTAGAGAATGCAGCTGCAACTTTATTTATAACACTTTAAAAACAACAAGCAAACAAGCTGAACAAAGTGCTGCAATGTGCACACAACATTAAAACTATTAAAATACATAGCATACGAAATGCATTAAACATTTGAAATGTAGTTAAATAAATGAATAAAATAAAATAAAATCTGATCAAGTAGTCAACATGTCATTCAGTGCTAAGGGCCAAGGTGAACAGGCTGGTACTGGGCACACTCAGCCGACCTGAGATCCTGAGGTGTATAGGGACTGAGGAGCTCAGAGGTACAACAAATGTGTTGAAAAGGTGCAGAGAAATTGGTCCACAGTAGATGTTTAGTCATGCAACTCATCAGCACGCTCAGCTGCTCTCTGTAAATGCTCTGCAGGATTACCTACATTGTTCCCATGCGATGTCTCACCCTCGTTTAACGGACATTTTACTAATCTGGCTGGCTAATCTCACAAAAAGGGTTGCAGACATTTGCATTCTCATGAGCAGCTAATCTGCAGCATGACTTTTTTTTTGCACTGCATGTGTTGAAATAGTTTTTTTTTTCTTCAAATTATAAAGGACCTAAAAACTAAAAAACCAAAAATGACCTCTCTTTAAAGGTGGGTGTGATGACTAAAAGCACTCAACCATAACAGCTAATGTCAGCAGAGTGAACAAAAGTCATGTTGCATAAAAGAAAGAGGGTGAAGTAAGTCTGAACTTGTTGAAAATAAATCACTTTGTGTACATTCTGAGCCAGTTCAGACAAGGCAGATGTGGAAGATGGTAGATGGAAAAAGTTTATCAGTAAACTCACAAATGAAGGGCCTAAATGAAGTATGTAGAGATAGAAATCATCTACCCGGACTGTGTGTAGCTCTGTTTTCTTTTAGCTTTTCAACCTTAACTTTGAGAATCCACTGATATGAGAGCCTTGTCAGGTTCAAGCTAATCCATCAAAAAAATGAAAACATGCTCCACAACTCTGGTCCAAAATGGTATTTGGTGCTTCTCTGTTGTGGGAGAAAAACAAATCAACCATCATCAGTTTTCTTGTTTATCTCTGCCAGTGACAAAGCTCTGGGTGAGAAGAAATCCACACAGTTTATCTCTTTGGGTGAAATATTGGATGGATACAGATTGAATTNTGAAGTTTATCTCTTTGGATGAAATATTGGATGGATACAGATTGAATTTTGGACAGACATGTGTGCACTTCAGTGGATAAAATCTAATAATAGTGGTTACTCTCAGTCTATAAATGTCTGTAGCAATGATTAGGCAGGAGTTAAGTGTCAGAAGAGCAAACCTTTTACAGAAGGTTATATTAATGAGAGATAATCGGTATAATTTGGAGGATAAAATGTTGTGATTACCTTGTTTTTCATGGTTGCTAGCAGAACCTTGTAGGACCAGAAAATATGTTTGAGCCAAAAAATATACATGCTTTTTAACCTCTCATTTGCTAATTAAAGAGGTTGCATTGCATATGTAATTGTTTCATACTTTATTTGTTATTATAAAAGTCCACTAGGGAGCACATTGAGAATTTAGACCAGTGGAAGTTGACAAATTTGAAGGGTTTGAACAAAATAAAAAAAACAAGAAAACATTAGAGGAGGCTCGCATTTGGTTCATTTTGAGATCTCAGCAGAAAAAATGACATCAGGTTTCTGATCAGTGTGACCTCACATCTGGTCAAATCCTGGTATTACATGTTGCAGCTTGGGAGCATGTAGTGCTTATTTCTGAGGATATGCACAAACAACACTTCACACAAATACAAAATACGCAAGGCAGCCACAATAAACAAGCATGTGTAGTTAAAAGCAAGTATATTCTTGTCTGTAAATGTACTTTTATCCACATCTACATATTGTAGTTGCATCAGATTTCGTGTCAGAAATTATAAGATGAGAAAGTATCTGCTGTTTGATGTAGGGCAGCTTCCATTAAGAGTAAAATGCGTTGGGGAGAATGGAGTAAGATGTGTCATATTTGGCCTGGAACACCTTGCAAACCTTGTTAGTTTTTCTGGAGAAGGTACTTATTGTAAAACTGAGCAGGATCACTGTCAGAGTACATTGTTACAAAGGTTTTGTGCCATTTTTTGGTCATGAAATCATTTGTTATTGCTTTATTTGGGCTGGCTCTATATTTTTAGCTCTTTGGAAGACTGCACATCTGTAAGTTTTCATTAAAAAATTATCCAGACTTCTTCAGTCTTTGGATGCTGATAACTATGGCAAAGGATATTGGCACAAGACTATCATCAATATCTGGGGATAAACTGACCATCTAACTGAATAATAATTTCTACTTTTTTAATCTCAATTGGAAAAATTTGCCTCTGCATTTGACCCATTTCAAGTATGAAAAGTGGGCTGCCATGTTCCAGGACCCTGGCAGCAGGTAGGAGGGACAATTTTATGTAAGTACAGATACATGCTCCAGATCCATAAAAGATCCATTAAACCCAATGTGGGGTTCCCCAAGAATCAATTTCAGGCCCATTACTTTTTCATTTGTACATGTTGCCTTATGGGGATGTCATCAGGAGACACGCTATTGATTTTCACAGCTATGCTGATGACACACAGCTTTACATCGCCGTGTCTCCTGATGACCTGGAGCCAGATAACATCCTTTTAAACTGCATTATAGTTTTAGGTCATGGATGGCTGAAAACTTCTTACAGCTCACTCAGTACAAAACAAGTTTTAATTATCGGCCCTGAGGGTAAGAGAGAGATCATTTTATCAAAACTACAACACTGTAATCCCTCTCAGTGTGAGAGAAACCTGGGTGTTCTTTTCGACTCTAGATTTTACTCCACACATCAGAAATATAACAAAAACTGGATTTTATCATCTCAAAAACATTGCCAGAGTCCGCCCATTTCTCTCTCTTGCCAGCACAGAGGCGCTGATGCATGCTTTTATTTCTAGTAGTTTAGATTAGTGTAATGGCCTGCTCTCTGGTCTTCCCAAAAAGCTCAGGGGTTGGGGTTGCTTTGTGTGATTGTGCGACTGTGTGAAAGATCCTAAAGAGTGTTTTTAATTTTTATGTAATAATTATTTGTTGTGTAAAGGCTTGAATTGTTTTTAAAATGCATGAATTGAATTGTGCTTAAATTTCTTAATCATTTAAAGCACTTCGTATTGCCCTTGGCTTGAAAAGGACTTTATAAATAAAGTTTGATTTGATATGATTTGAGGGTTTAGGTCAGGTTTAGGGTTTATGTCAGGTTCTCCAGAATGAAGCCCTCCTCTGCACCCACTAGGCCACCACTCCCCAATCAAACCCACATGGATTTTTACAATTTTACAAGTAGTCATGTTTGCTTAAAGCTGACTTAAACAATGAAATTGTAATATGGTTTTATAGTGAAACTTTTTCTCGAAATCCAAATGCAGAATAAATAGTTTATTTACAATTATATATTAATTACTATATTTAAATCATATAGCTGCTTATTAAAAAAAAACTTTAAAATTCAACAATGATTCTGCTTATGATTCTGCAAATCCTGCTAATCTTTTTTTTGTTGAAAACAAAAGAGAAGTGATTGGACTCTGCTGATTTTGACAAAGTAGTCATGAAACAAAGGGAGACTGCAGGCAGCCTCGCATATGTAATCATTTTGCCCTCAATTGTGACCCCAGCAGCAGCAAGGGTTAATCCCTCAGAGGAAAACATTCTTCCAAACTTTCTACCTCACTTTCACTCTTCTACTACCAACAGAACAAGCATTTCCTTTTTCCTCATCTGTGTTGCTTGAATGATAACCTGCACTGCAGAACAAGACTGGGATATTGATCTCCTGATAGAGTGCATCTACAGGACAGTCGGCTGAGAATGACATTTGCACAGATGGGGAATGAACCCTTTTCTCTCGCTTTCTGTCTGACCTATTGATTCAGCCCTGCAACCAAGTCCATGTCAAAGCAGAGGAAGCTGAGACCCAAACATTAAAGACTGCAGTTTGTAAAACCCTTAAAGGTCGTCCAATTGTTTGACAAATGACAGCTTCATTGAATGGGACGTGGTGTATTGATGTAGTTAAGAAAACCGAGTTCTGGACTAAGAGGAAATTAGAAGCTACTTAATGAGTGCAAATCCAGCAGGTTCCTGTTCTTTCCATGTCATTAGTACTCAGCAGCTGTGCTGCTGGAATTGTTGGATTTGATTTTGTGTGTTGTCTTTTGCAAATGCAACAGAATAAAAAACTATAGCACAGAGATGACTATACAGCGCTCAGATTTTTAAAGCTTTATCTAAAGTCGTTAGCTCTGTACTGTGTGGTTTGTTAAATAGGTGATAAAATGGACCATTAAAGAGCAGATGGTGTTGTGGTCTGTAACACTAGCATCACATCTTAACATTTAAAATGAGAATGTGTGAGATTAGGCCGATTTTGGCTAATAGAAATTTTATAGCAGCAAGGAGAAAAGCCTCTGAAGCTACAGCGATATGAAGTTATGGTATTATACTGCAGCCTGCAGACTGCGTGCAGGACCACAATTTATGAAGAAACACAACTGCTTGAGATAATTAGACAAGTGTGGATATCAGCCCCACACAGTGGGACTGCGAGTGACCTACAAACAATCATGTAGACAGATTGAATTTAAGTTTCTCCTCTTTTCTAATTTCTAGCTGTTAAAGTTAAAAGAAAAATAAAAGCAGTCTTGTTAAACAAATATAATGAACAAAGTGAAAGTTGATATAGTTTCATATAGTATATGATTTTGTTTAAAATGTGTATAAATTGTATTGATGGCTAAGTGGGAAAGGGGCAGATATAAGACTTTACTTTGTGCTGCTCCTTTTTCATTTCAAATTTGATTGAAAGAATGTTTGATTTTAAAATTAGTTTTGATTTATTGAATGAAATAAATAAAAATTATATTAAAAAAATTAATTTAACTGTCAGTTTTAGAGCCTCCATTAAGAAATTACCGGTGGTAAAGGTGGGTTTCTATAAAGAAATGGAACTGTACACATTCTGAATGCCCCAAGTGCCTCCTTGCAGATTAGCCTGTGCACCCGGGTGTTATATTCCCACTGATCCTTACCAAAGCTGATAAAAATGACTACTGCAGAGTCATTTCCATGACATTCAAATGTTTATTATCTTCCCTTTAAAAACTGGCTCCAAACTTAAGATTATGTAATATATCAGATTTATAGTCTTTAATTTTTAGATGACATATTGCCACATTGCAGCTAGTACGCAACAATGCTGAAACAGGTTATGTATTTTTATACAGTTGTTCAGATTCCCTGGTTCTCTTCAATCAATTACAGGTCAACACAGTCTCATTAAATTCTGTCAGTGCTCTTTGAAATGAAAGCCTTTTGAGTTAAACATTTTCTGTTATTGGTCTCTACACCACCGTTCTTGAGGGTCCTTTGGTTATTATTGCAAGTGATGTGATGAATAATTCACTGACTCTTTTGTAAGTGGGACTTCCTCACTTTGGCAGATGGTGCTGCACTACTTTCTCCCCAAGAAGCCGTGTGAAGCTTATGGCAAACTTGTGCCCACATTATTGTTTCCCATATGCTCCGTCTGGACCGAGTCACCAGTCTCTGTCCATTTAAAAGGGATCAGACAAACATTTTGTCCCCTAAAGATGCATGTTTCACTTCTGGTTCAGGCTTGAGCAGTTTGTGGATATCTGTCGCCAATCTGTCACACGTATTCTCATTATAGTCCCATCCATGAAACACGGCCCCCATAATTATCATTGACTGACAAGGGTTGGTTTGCCAGGGCTTGGATTTTGCAGGTGTAGGAATGTCGATTGGCAGAATCACTGAAGTGAGAAGGATTTGTGGTTTTCTTTTATTATGTTGTTTTTAAAACCTGGTGGGAGACAGGTGGAGGCTCAAGTTAGATAGGAAAAGATAAAGCTGCCCAAAGTCAGTTGGATTTATAAAAACAGCTATTCAAGTTCACTATGTTTATGAATGGAGTTAAAGCCACAAACCAGACAGAAAGTTTGTATTCTATTTACTTTGTTGGCCACAGTTTTCCGCTGGAAAAGTAGGATCAAATAATATAACCTAATGAGGTTCTGGGTAGTAAAGGCAAGCTGAGATAAACAGTAAATCTAGTTTGGCACTGACAAATGGATCCACAAATGCTATCAAGTGGTGCAACAATTAACTTGCTCATTGTATCTCTCCTCCCCTACCACCTGCTATACCAACACACAGGCTCTGATTAAAAATGCATGGGTCTCACAAGCCTTTTAGATAATTAAGCAGGTTTCCCTGCAGCCTTACAAGTCAGGAGCAAAGCACAGTCACAATCTGTTTTAGTAACACTAGATAATATGCACAGAGAGATGCAGAGTTCCATAAGCTCATTCTGGTAAAAGATAGCGTCATTTCTCGTGTGTTTTTCCGCTTTCCACTCATTACAGGGGTTGTTTTTTGCACCGTGTGCTCAGTTATACAGGACCCAGAGTGTTGCCAACTAAACATGAATACATGAATAGATTNGAGTTATACAGGACCCAACTAAACATGAATACATGAATAGATTAAGCTTATCCCTCAGGCAAGCCCCTAGTGTGTTTTGTGACCACACAAGTGAGCTTTCAGAGCTTTTATTGTTCATAGAAATGGCAACACATTTGTCCTAGAGGCAGAAACATGTCCGTGTTTCAGTAGGATTCCTTTGATCTGCAGGCAGAACTGCTCTGGAAGGTGCCGAAGGCTCCCATTGATCTTCTAACATGATGAGCCATTGGAAGGAAAATGCTGGTGTTTGTGGGATATTTTGTGGATTATTGCTGGAAGGAAGCCATAAGAAATCTGCATGATTGTTATTGTTTAGTTTGATTGTGACCATTTCTGAACTAAACCAAATTTGTTTTGCTCTTAGAGGCTTCATGTACATCAGTTATCTATTGTCACACCTAAAGTTAGCTTGTCTTTTAGATTCTTCCAGTATTTTGAAGACTTGTAAAATTCCAAGAACACCAAATTCATTTGAAACAAGTCAACACAGATAATGCCATTGATGATATTAACGAGTCAGAATGATGAAGCAGGTTCAACATATTCATGGTGCCGTTGAAGCAAACATAAGTTTCTGACCATAAAACTCTGCACTTCCAACTTCTTTTGATGGGACACTGATATTTATTACATACATTCCTGGAGCTGTTTCCTTGCAGCGCCCCAGGGCTGAGAAAACACACTTTACAACTTCTAATTTCCAGCCCCAGGCATCGTGTGACAGTTGCATCTTACCACGTCGCAAACCAGCAATCTCAGCTTATTAGCTGTTTTGACTAATTCAGCGAAGAAATGTGAGAGGACATTATTGGAGGACAAGAAAAAACTGAGGGGAAAAAACTGATACAGAAAAGGACAAGCCAGTCATTGCACTTACTTTAGTGGCTGTAAAGAGCCCGGAGAAAAAACAGGATACAAGGCGGATGTTGAATTAGCCAAAATCTGCCGAAGTTCAGTGATGTTGCTTTAAAACAGGGATCTCAAACGCCACTGTCCTGCAGGTTTTAAATGTTCCTCTGCTTTGACCCATGAGAGCCTGACATGACACATTTGCTACATAAAGTTTCTGAGACATTTTGCTTC
>CM047986.1:29550726-29578070 GCA_026261665.1 Melanotaenia duboulayi | reverse complement strand
ATTTTAAAACCTGGTAAAATTTACTCTTTCACTACTGTTTACATCTAACCAAATTAAATATTTACCAGTTATGCTGTTAGTTTGTAATTTAACACAAACTTGGATGTTTCTTTGTTGTAGGCTGATGATATTTACCACCCAAATTAATACCCTCTGTATTCATCTGTTATCTGGTTGTGTTAGCTGAGTAAAGATCTAGAAAGTAAAGTTGGCCACTGTGATTAAATATTAAATGGGTAGAACTATTTCTCTGAACAGCAATGCATGTCTTAAGTTAGCTCTGCTGTTTATTATGCACCGATGCAATGTTATCATGAAACATTTGGTTTATTATATTTGTCATACTCAGTAAATAGATACAGAATGTATAAAGTTCCCAAGCAAGTGACTTTTTTGAGGAATTAAACGAACTGCATTATTAGAAGTTAACCAATTCTATTGGCCTTCTGATAAGTAGTTTGATAGCCTCCTAGCCCGTTTCCCGCTCCAGAATGAGGCAGTAATGACGTTTTTGTCCTTTGCCAGCTTAACGGACACCTGAATGCCATTGGGCGGAACTTTGCGTAACTCGACTATAGAACTCCAAACATCCTGTGATTGCTAATGGATGTTTACAGCCAGCGAGAACATCTCTGCAGGGACAGTGGGATTTGATAAGTACAGGCAGGGATCTGGCGCAGGGTGAGAAGACAGCAGATGTTCTGCACAGGCTGTTGTCCTTGGTAACTTCCTGCATGCCAACAGATGTAATCAATGATGTCATCTCTTGTGTAAAGTTTACATGACTAACCACTTGAGTGAAACCCTGAGAGGTGCTACAGATAGTGAGCGACCCACAGTTTGCACTACTCTGTTGGATTTCAAACAGATCAATAGTCAACTGTTGTGCTTCTGTGGCGGTTGCTCACAAAGCTTTGAACTGCAATTACCAAACCAAATAAACAGATAATGTTGTGTTTTTCTATTATTTCTCCTCTTTTTAAGCTCTAGGATGTTACATTTGTTCTTGTTTGCTGCATGCGCCTCATGTGCAGTACAAGAAATGTCYGTTGAATTTTTTATTACTGTGCCTTTTGCTTGTTTAGCTATTACAAAATTTTAGATGTTGTGACAGTTATATAAAAACTGCACAGCTTGGAAAGTARCACAGTACACAGCAACWACATTTGAGCTAGAAAAGTCACTATCAGATTTCCGACAGGAAAAAGCAGCAAAAGTACACCCAGAATTGCTTTGTTATTAAAAAGCTGCCAGCAGAAGTAGTTGTAATGATCTAMAAACAAGTCTARATACTGTTTTGGACCATTATGAGTAATGCAACCTCCGGATGGCAGCATGTGTGTGACAAATGCTAGATATTAGGGTGTCAGAAAGTGACTAATTTAAGAGTAATAAGCAGCTGACAGAGGCTATAGAACTTTATGTGTAGCCTACATTAGTACCAAAGACAAGTAATGATGTGGCCTGTGATAATCTTGTACTGGTAACTGAGTGGCTGTTGGTGGCAAATGAGAATGTGACTATTCATCTGACTGTGGGGCAGTAACTCATGCATCAAGTAATGTGATCATTATCTGAAATGGGCATTAGAATTGCAAGATTAGCATTTAGCATATAGGTCAGCAATCTTCTAGACTATACACTCCCTCTGTTGGGTAATATTGCCACGTTCAAATGTCTAGGCTGACCACTAGCATGCTGATATTTACAAACAACTAAATCATTCAATCATCATGCTTGTTAGCATGGCAAAGCTAGCTACGTTAGCTGTCAATTTGGCTTGATGCATTTTTATTTAGTGGCAGACTGTGTACTATAGTTGCTACCTTGTTATTGTAGGCGGCTGGAAAATGTTCAAAGTGTTATTTCAGTCTTAATTTTCTTCATTTTATTGTTCCATAAAAAAAAACTTAAGCTTGCAAAGTAAATAAAAATCAAAACCAAAAAAAGTATCAAAATAAAATAGACAGACAAATATGTTTAATGTTCTGCTCACCATTTTAGCTAATCTGAATAGTTATATTTGTGTATGTGATTTTTGAAATAGACAATAATTTGACTTAGCATTAATATTGTTATATTAGAAGGCAAACAGTAAAGAACAGGCAGAGTTATTCTACCTAACTTAATTTAATAGAAAATAATATCAGATTAGCTAAAGCATTGAAGTAAAAGTGAAATTTGCACTAAAGTTCCACTGAATGTAAATCATAATTTAGTATGATTTATTATGGATTAATTTGAAATTAAAATGGCTAGCTTAGAGCAGAGTTTTTACCAATTTGGCCTGCGTGTGAACAAGTTGATTTCTGGGTTAATTGAAAACAGCATAAAAGTAGAACCTTTTTATGGTTTTTCTAATAAATGTTCCCTTATTGTTAATATATTCAGTATGGCGCTGTGGAGCTAAAGTATGCTTTTCTGTTCATGCCAACAACTGGGCCATTACTAGTGACTGCAAAGCCAGTCACTATTAAGAAAGCCTTCTTTGACGTCTGTTTTTTGTTGCCATCTGACATGATGCATCATCTGTATTATGCATGAAAAACAGCTCTTGCCAGGAAACAGCTGGAAAACTTGGCGAAGCAGAACCGGGTGTGTGCATTCGAGTGTGTGTGTTGTGCACTTGTGCGTGTTAGCATACATGTACGACAGAGCAGCTGACCTCTTCTTGGCTGTTTCTAATTTGCAGATCACCATAATGTTTTACAATCCCACTTTCAGTAAGCCCCTCCTCCTCCTCCATTGCTCTTCTTCAGTGTAAAGCTCTTGTAACTGTTAGCAGACTTGAGGACCAGTCTCTGGTGACAGAGACCTGTGAGAAAAAGCATGGTTAAATCCCTCTGTGATGTACTATAGATTGACTAATGGCTCTGTTACTAGCCTCCTCATTTATTCTTCTTTGTGCTGGGATGCTGTCCCTCCTTCTAGCTAGTTAAAATGATTTGGAACTAAATGATGAAAATTCAAGCTTTTAGCGGAGTTAAGGGTTTATAAAGTGCGATACTTCCATCATCACTCAGCACTAGAATAGAATAGATCCTTTCCGTTCTCTGTCCCTCGGAAGGNCAGAATCAAAAAATCCTTTCCGTTCTCTGTCCCTCGGAAGGGAAATTTGCATTAATGCATTAGCAAAAGGATAAAGAGGGCATACATTTCCATCTCAATATGTAGATACTTTTTATCACTTGTAGCTAATGCTCCAGCCACAAGTAAAATGCTTGTCTTTGTGTTTTTTATTTCATCCATCCACTCACCCACACACTAACCCCTGATCAGATTCCCCAGATGTCCTTCGCCATGCTGTGTATTAGGGATAAGCATTTTAGGTGATTTTGAAGTCGACCACTCGGGCCTTTCAAAGTCGATTAGTCGTGACGTCGCCGTGACGCCATCAAAAATAAAATTAAAAAATACTTTATCACCAAATGGAAATTGTAAAACCTATACGAGATTTTATTTGTATATTGCATGTGCTCCATATACAGGTGTTTTTTTACATTGTTATATTTTTAACATTGTGTGGGATATAGTGTCCCTTATTGTTCAGCAGGTAGATGAGAAAGTGGGTCAGGAAGACGTTAGTATCAAACATGGGTGGGCTGCATTTAAATGGCGGTGCTTTGCTACGTGAGATAAACATTGCACCTATGAGAAAGTTCAGCAACAACAAACTGCCCTCGTCTTTCCATCTGGTCTTTTTGCTCCTGTAGAACACTTTTGTGAGCAACAGAAGCTGCGTTTCCATTACAGTTTTTTACTAAATAAAAGCAATATTTCCAAAATTTCAACGAAGTGCAGTTGCGATTTACAGGTGTTTCCACTGAATGATGTTTAGCATATTAGCTGTTATTCTCATAAAATCTCATCCTGTGAGACTCCACTTTGAGGAGGAAGGAGATTTCCAGTTCCTTGTAAAACCCTGTATTTTGCTGTTGTTTGCTATCAAGGATGGCAGTTATATTTTTCTTTAATTATTTGTTAAAAGATTTCCGTCTCTTCCTCCGTCTACTCATGCCACGCCATCTTTATTTGAAATGAACTGGTCACATGACCCGTTATGTCACATCCAGGGATTTGTAAATGTGAAAAAATTGTCTCCATTACACTTCTGCGATATACTTTTATATCGACTCGTCTGAAAAACCACCTCGTCAGAGCGTAAAAAGTTTTAGCGGTATTTGAGAGGTTTTTTAAAATGTAGGTGTTTCCATTACCAGTTTTTATTGCAATATCTAGGTTTTGAGAAATTCTAAGGGTAACGGAAACACACCTATTGTTGCTTCAGTCTGTTCCCTCCATTAACAAGAAAAACCTTTGGCAGAAACAGCTGCTAAACTTGGGTTCCTAGGTGAAGCAGCAGCTAACTTCAGGGTTAACATCCTTCAGTGTTGAGGCAGACGCTGGAGCTAGAAGAGCTGTGTGGTGTTTATTGCTGAAGCTGGTAGGAAAACATTCCCTGCTAAACAGGAAGTTTCACAGCGACCTTACCCCTCCCTACTGCTCTGACTCCTGTGCATCTCTCCTATCCAGCTCGACCATTCTTAACGGGGCCACGCTGTTCTTTTAACACAGCGCTGTAAACAGCACCTTGAGCTGTTTCAGCTAATCAATTAGTCGTGCTTATCCCTACTATGTATCAATACATTTTTCCAGTTTTCCAATTTTCCAATTTATTATATTTTTTTATGAATGCCGGTATTAACTTATTAGTATTCATGAATTTGTTTTTACTCAGGAAGGTTTTTACACTGATTAGCCAGGTTTATTTATTTATTTTTTAGGGGGGGGATTTTTGGTGGTAGGTATCTGAGCGTGGAATAAAAAGAGGCCCTGTTCCCATTTTCCCATAATTTTACTAAACAAAAACTAGAAAATGTTCTCTGTGGAATACAAAACTCTCCCAAGGAGCTCCACTGAGCCATCTGTGTTTAGTCAAACTTAATGCACTATTGCAGTAACTTTAAAATAATATTTTTTTGATTAAAGAAGAACACTGGTTTATCTGATTCTGTAGAATTAGCAGCAGTGCTTATACATTTTTGTATTTACCCATAAGGTATTTGTTAGCTAATTTCTATTTTTTTCTGTAAATTTCATTAAGGGCTTAACTGCTGCGCTGTGGGGTCACTCCTCTTTATTTTTCTATGTTTATCTGTCATAATATGACAAATTCATTAGATTTCATCTCTTCCGTTCATTGGTTCATGTTTTCCTTTGCTTGTTTGCATTTCATGCTGAAAGCACTGCTGCCATGTGAACATCGTTCACTGGTGTATATCAGATTCTATAAAAATGCTAGCAATACCGGTTGCATTGAAACCAGTGCAGAATTCTTGGCGAACGTTTTGCTGCTTTTATAGAAAAACATGTTAAGTTAACTATCTCGAGTAAAGACAACTGCAAATTGCCTGTTTTGCAAAGCAAATGTGTACTACCTGAGGGATACATTTCTATTTGAATTCTGGCTCATCTGTTATGCAGCAACCTTGAAATCTCTGTGGCCCAAAGCTTCACTCCAAACAACTCTACAGGGCTTTGCTGTGCTGAGATGTAAAAATCACCTTCAAATGTGAAAAGTCTAACACATCCCCACGTACAGGGGCTCAATTTTTAGTTCTTGCGACATGGTGCAACGTATGTATGATTTAAGCTGCAGCAGTAACAATACGAGGTGTGCTTACATGACTTTTGTCAGAAAACTGGAGCTTCCTTTGAACGACAGGGTTGTGTTGGCCTCATTTGAATGGCTTGTTTCTTCAGCTGTGTTGTTTTTTAATCACCAAGCCAAGTGCATCGTGGGAGCATTTAATTTCAGACTGACCGACAGTAACACTGACAGTGATGGCATGCTGTGCTGTCTGGAAAGCTGCATGCTTGGTGTTAGCGGTGTTCCACTGTCCAGCCTTTGGTTGCTCTGCAATTTGAGCGCAATTTCTTATTGATCCAGAAATCTGAGTGTATAGTTGCTTTGATAAACAGTCATGTCTAGCCTTTTTAAGCCTGGGTTTTAATGACCTTTTAGTCTGTTACTGGGTTCCAGTACAATAGCAACGCTTCAGGAGCGATAAATGAGATGAGATGAGTGCTGTGAAGTGACCTTTATGGGGGTTTCACTTGTTTATTTTCCATTTCAGATCTGCAGCTGTTGAATCACCAACCGCTTCTGAAATGGCTGAGAAGAAGCTGGACAGCTTCGGACGGAGGTGGATGGTGGTGCTCGTGCTTCTGTGCAATCTAACAACGGTAGGACAGATTTCACATCAACTTATTCCAACCTTAGACTTTTTTACTGTTGAATATTTTATGTTGGAAATGTATTAAATAATAGAAGTAATAGTAGCAGACACATCTGGTTGGTAACACTTCTACGGAAGACATAGAATAGAATTGAATAGATCTTTATTGTCTTCTGCAGCACAAAAGACATAACTCAAAAATACAAACGCAGTATTGCAGAGATGCACTGTAAAATATTAAAACAATACAAATTAGATAAAATACATTTGAAATGCTTAAAAAGGTAAAAACTAAGGTGCACAGTTCACATCGGCCTATGGATGGGTCACTGAGTTCAGCTCAGAATGGCATTTGGAAAAAGATAAGATGCAGCGTATGTCTTCTTCTGATGAAGAATATGGCTTTTTTGTTTCTCATTTAATTATTTATTTAGCTTCTATTTGTTTTCTTTTCTTTTCTTAGATATTAAAAAGTATTAAAACAATAATTGGTTTAAGAAGAAAAGGAAATAAAAATGAGAAAAGAGAAATAGAAAACAAATATTTAAGAACTGAATTTAAATTATCATTTTGCCAAAACGTAGGTTGAGATGATGAAGATGATTGGCTATTTGTTATAAGTTGCTAATTATTCAGTCAAGCATGATTAAAACTTTTAAAAACATGGAATTAGTATGATGTCCTGCTGAGAATTCATGTGGCTGTGATGTAAAAGTGCCAGCAGGACCGGGACAGACTTGTCCACCACCAGTATTAAAACTCTGTCCTCTGATTTCTGCCTTTTATTTTATGAAGCCAGTTCCTGGTTCTTTAAAAAAGTCTGTAAAAGCAGGTGTGATTTAATGTAAGTGATGTCAGAGTATAAATGTGAGCACTGGGGAACAGATGTTAGTGATTCACCTGAAGTTGATTTGGTTACAAATTTAATTCCATCTGCTTTTTATCTCTTTCCTCAATTGTTGTTCATGGTTTTTAAATAATTACTGTACGTAGTTTGGCTTGACTTGTTTCGTTTTATTAGTTATTTTGAATGACTTCTTTTTCACCTCTGCCATTGTTTTATCTTCAGATTAACACTTATACATGTTTTTTTTTTTTTTTTTTTNTATACATGTTTTTTTTTTTGTTTGTTGTTGTTTTTTTTAACTCCATTCCAGGTTTTTATTATCACCAGGTTTACTTTACCCGGTTTAATCCAGGACTCCGTAGCTGAAACAACCTTAAACCAAGATAAATGTGCCGCCTTAACTAGCACAGATTAAGGCCTAGTCCTGGCTTATTCTACATTCTGTCTTTCAGTCTTCTAACATGTTTTAAGCAACTATGTCTAACATGTCTAACATGTTCCCATGCAAATTTCTGACTCTGCTTTACTCAGACGTGAAATATTTCTTACAACCTTGAGTTCATTTATATTTCAGGTATGCATACTGTTATTTAACTCGTCTTGCAGCCTTTCTTTCTGTCACTGCAGACAGAATTTATCATGCATTTGTCTACTTATTTTTTTATTTATTTATTCTCCTCTCTGGGCTGTGTCCTAGCTACTGGATGAGTTTTCTTTTTGNTGCACCATGTCTTATGAGGTTTCTCTCCTAGCTACTGGATGAGTTTTCTTTTTGTTGAAACGTAGGCTACTTTCCTCTTTTTTCTTGTCTGTTGGACTTTTTAAATTAGAAAAAAAGAGAAAAAATTGTGAAAAATAAACCTTTACAATGTATGTATGTATCTGTCTTTCTCCTTTTTTTGCAGTTTCTGGTAAAAGCAAGCGTAGACCATAATGAAACCCAGCAGCAACATACAACAAATGTCTACCATAACATGGGAGTCACCAGGAACAAGATAGTAACAGCACAGTTTGAGTGCTATCAAAAGATAATGAAAGACAATCCCCACAGCAGACAAGGTAGCTTTGATGTTTATGAATGTTAAAGATGGTTGAATGGTTGCAAAAGATAAATTAAATACACAGCTTGCAAATTTTTCCAAGAGTACTCAATATGTGGTTTACATTTGTACGTTCCAAACAGCAAAGACTTGGAATGCTGACTTTGTAAATCTTTTGGACCTAAAATATTTCCTTGTTGTTTCAGAGCCCATGTGTAATCGCACTTGGGATGGCTGGCTGTGCTGGGATGACACTAAACCAGGAGTTATGTCAGAGCAGCACTGCCCGGACTACTTCCAGGATTTTGATCCTTCAGGTGGGTTATCAGCTTACACTAACCACGCTGAATCAGCAGTTTGTGTTGTCCTGTCTTTTACTTAGAATACAGGTCATATTCTAATCCTTAGTTTGCTTTTATAAAGTCCAGCTTTGCCTAAACTGGGAAAACCTGATTCCCCTTGCTGAATAAAATAAGTACTATCCATGACTAATAAAACAATCCTCACAGAGTTCCTTTTATAGTGCTTTTGGAAAGGTTTCAGATAATCCAAGGTTCTCTACAGTTTGTTGTTTTATACTCATCTATAAGTTTTTTTTGTTTTATTTTATTTTTTCCAATCCATAGACATTTCTCTATGTTGAGTGAACATATGCCATGTTTTTTTTTAAAATGGTATATATATAAGAAATTATATGACTGAGCCCCATTTCGGGCCGCATTTAGATCCTCAACTTTATATTTGATTAGAACACCTGTAACAGTAAAGGTACTCCTATTTTTAAGGTGATAAACAGGTTTACGTGACCAGCCGGCCCCTCCTAACCCCTACAATTAGTTTTATTTATTTTAAAATGGCCAGCTAGAATTTTGCAACACTTTTACATTAAATGTCTCCTCCTAAGATTTGAAATGTAAATTGTATCGTTTTACAATTTTTGAGTCTTTTATTGTAAATGGATGTTTTTTGCTGTGGATCAATGTAGCTATTAATTGTTCTTACTTTTTAGTCTCTCACATCTTCTGTTTGCATTTTTAACTAATAACAGCTTGGATGGGTTTTTTAGCTTTGCTATTTGTTTGACTTTTTGGGGATTTTTTTTTTTTTACTGATTGATGATTTTCTAACTGAGTATGGTGCAAAGTGGTAAAGGCCCATTCAAGTTCATGAAGGAAAAACCAAACCTTTTGATGTCTGCTTCTTTTATACCCAATTGTGGCACCCTCACCTGTCATCACTTAATCAGCTGATTGTAGAAACTTCCAGCCAAGCAGCAACCTCCACCTGTAAAATGTGAAGCCTATGCAGAAGTACAAAAAAACCTATGAGCTGTGTGACCAAAAGAACTAGATTGCGAATACAAGCGGCCGAAATGAGTTTTCTCTGCAGGGTGGCCGGGCTCTCCCTTAGAGATAGGGTGAGAAACTCTGGTGATCCAGGAGGGGCTCAGAGTAGAGCTGCTGCTCCTCCACATTGAGAGGAGCCAGATGAGGTGGCTCGGGCATCTGGTTAGAATGTCTTCTGGACGCCTCCCTGGTGAGGTGCTCTGGGCACGTCCCACCGGAAAGAGGCCCCGGGGAAGACCCAGGACACGCTGGACGGACTACATCTCACAGCTGGCCTGGGAACGCCTCGGGATCCCTCCAGATGAGCTGGTGAATGTGGCCCGGGAGAGGGAAGTCTGGGTTTCCCTACGTAGGCATCTGCCCCCGCGACCTGACTCTGGATAAGCGGCAGAAGATGGATGGATGGATGGATGAATTGACCAAAATCCATTTTAGGATTAATAGGTCAATGACAACTGAAGGCAGTGAATTTTTAACATCCAAACTCATCCGTTTGGATGTTATTTAATCTTGAATTAGCATAATTAGCATAGCATAATTAGGGGCATGTCCTTGTGATTGACAGGTATCCATATCCACGGAAAGAAGGGAGAGTGCAGCACAACCGCAGTTTTTAGCCGGCTAACAGCGCGCCTTAGCTTTAGCCTGCCTACCTCCATTAGCTGGTTAGCTACCATTGTTCGGGGTTAGCTCGGTTAGCTCTTAGCTACAGGCAGCTATGAGTTTGATGGTTGTCAATCAATCACTCCCACCTTCACAGTCCCCCTCTCAACTCGACCTCTTTGCCCATTGTTGGATTTTCCGGGACTAATGACACGCGTGACGCTACCAAGATGGTGACGGTGGGAACGCCCAACAAGCTTCACTTTTGCTCTTCAGAAACCTATGGGTGACGCCACGGAGGCTACGTCCATCTTTTATATGTAGTCTATGGTCCAGACCGAAGTTCTGTGAACCTTTATTTAATTTTTGCTTCTATCATAACTGTGGCTGAATGTGTTGCTGGTATCAAACTATAGATTTGTTTATATTCTCCAAGTACAATGAAGTCAATCAGTGAATTTAAGCAGTTTTCATGCATATGAAAACTGGTTCATTTAATTGATTGAAAAGTGTTCCAGTCACAAAGCAAGAAACCACCATAGAGATTAGATAAAAACATGTTAAAAAGAAATAAACACTGCAAACATGGTCAGTTGACTTTTTTTTTTCCTTTCCTTCAGAAATTGTCACAAAGATTTGCTCTGACAGTGGACAGTGGTTTCTGCATCCTGAGAGCAACCGGACATGGACCAACTACACCCGCTGCAATGAGCACACTAATATGGGCAGAATGGTAATTACTGTACATTTGCAGAGACAAGGCGACAGGAAAAGGTCGTCTTGTCTCTGCAAATGTTGCGTTGAGTTCTGTAGACAGTTACAACAAATACACACAATATACTTAACCGAATAAAGCTAATTTTAATTTTGTGCTAGATTAAATGTGCTTAAAAGATTGTGTAGTGCCGCTAAATGTTATTTTGGAGCACAAAGAGCCATTAACACATGGATGATCAGACTTAGTGAGATTACATAATTTCTGTCTCATTTGCTTCCAGACCGCAATGAATCTTTTCTACTTAGCCCTCATAGGACATGGACTGTCGCTGACCTCCCTCTTCGTCTCCCTTGCTATATTCTTCCATTTCAAGTGAGTCTAAGCTCTAATGTCCGCATGTTTCATTGATGGAAGTCTTTTCATGTATTATTCAAGCTATGAAGTAAAATCTTTCTTTTTTTTATACATCTTTTGCAGAAGTTTGAGTTGCCAAAGGATCACCCTTCACAAAAACCTCTTCTTCTCGTTTGTTCTCAATTCTGTGATCACCATTATTTGGCTGACTGCAGTGGCAAACAACCAGGAGCTGGTGCAGAGGAATCCAGTTAGTTTACCAGTTGATTTGCATCTATGGCTCTAGCTTGGACAACTCTTGTCAGTTTTAGCCCTACTGTTTACTGCCGCCATCTGCGTTCATTATGTGTGTGTTTTTTTCTTCCTCAGACGAGCTGTAAAGTGTCCCAGTTTATTCATCTGTACCTATTTGGCTGTAATTACTTCTGGATGCTGTGTGAGGGAATTTATCTGCACACGCTCATCGTGGTGGCTGTGTTTGCAGAGAAGCAGCACCTAATGTGGTACTACCTCCTGGGTTGGGGTAAGTGGGGGATTTGGGCACATCAAACTCGATTAAACTCTATGTAGGCCTTTCAAGAGATCTCCTGCAGTTTTTAAATTAAATCCTCACTTTCATCTTTTCTTCACAGGCTTTCCTCTTATTCCGGCTTCCATACACGCCATTGCTCGGAGTTATTATTACAACGACAAGTAAGCTAACCGTCTAGCAAACAGGAATACATTTACAAAAAGCAACAAGTGCAACATTGAAAACAGCCTCTCTGATGAATCCCGGGTGAAATGTTCCAAATTACTTTATAAACAAACCCATCTGTGTAATTGGTTGCATGACATGTGATGCACCAATATTGATGTGTAAACCTTCCTGTTTTGTTCCCTCTCTATTGTAGCTGTTGGCTTAGCTCCAACACGTCACTACTCTACATCATCCATGGTCCCATATGTGCTGCTCTTTTGGTAAGAGGGCTCACACTTTCTCCTGACACCAATCACTTGCAACACAATTTATCACAAAGTGTTTGTTTACCCAAATGAACCAACCGATCCCTTCCGTGTTTCTCTTGCTACACTGTGTCTCTTGCGCAATGAGCACAATAATCTGCTTTTGTCCTCTTGTGAGTGGAGACTGCGGGGGGCTTCAAGCAGGACAGTTTCATAGCTTGTTTAATTGTGTTTGTCTTGTGAAATCAATTCATCTGCTCCTCTGAGAGTCCACCTCCTGGTCCCCAGGCCTGGGAGGCCTGTTCTGTTTTTTTTTAAGCGTTTACCTAATCAGTACAGTGGGACGTGCTTCAGGGAAAACTGGTCCCATAAGACTCTTAGTTCTAAATGTTCAGCTTTCAGAAAACAGCTTATTTATATAAGGTATTGTGTTTTTTGTTTTGTTTTTATCAAACTTTAACCGATTTTAATAAAATGAATTTTGCAGCTGTTAAGTTTCAGCCTTTAAAAATATCATATTACTGTAAAATGATGTTTTCAACATATATGATAAAAAAAAGGTTGATCATCTTTAAATAAACAGAACTACAGATAGTAGATCATGAATTGAACCTTTTTAAAGAGTAACTGGTATAATTTTTCACTTTTAAACCTCTTAGGACTGATTGCTCTCGTTGCTAGTTAAATGTTTGTGACCCATTTGGGAAACTGGGTTTTACATTAGAGAGCAGTGGGCTGCCATATTTCAGTGCCCAGGGGAATGTTATGGGCTTCAGGGCCTTGCTCAGGGGCCCATTGATTCATTATAGTTGCTAGTCCAGGAATCCTGGATCCTCCAACATTACGCAGAGTATAAATCCAGCTTTAGAGGCTTTAGAGTGGTTCACCTTTTTTGCCAGTCCAGGGACTTGAACAGGGGTTTTCTTGTGCCCAGTCCATCTCCCTAACCCTAACCACTGGGCCACCATTCCTCCGCTATGCGCATTGCATTTCACTTCAGTTCAGTTCCAGTTTCTCCAGTGATCAGAACATAATGCTGATGTACAGATTTCCTTTCTCAACAGGTCAATTTGTTTTTTCTTCTAAATATCGTGCGAGTTCTCATCACCAAACTGAAGGTGACCCATCAAGCAGAGTCCAGTCTCTACATGAAGGCAGTGCGAGCTACCCTCATCCTGGTACCTCTTCTGGGAATTCAGTTTGTCCTACTTCCGTACAAGCCCGAAGGACGGGTCTTCTCAGAGATTTATGACTACATCATGCACATACTAATGCACTACCAGGTGAGATGGTTAGTGGTCATTTTGGAGGCTTGGGTGGCATGGTATTAAAAAAAAAACAAAAAAAAAAACAACAATACTGTGTAAATGCATGTCCAGTTTATATTTTTAGAATGGTATTTAACAGTCGCTGCCTGTTGCATGCACTGCAACATTTCCTGAAAAAGCTGTTTTAACGTGTTATTTTTTAGGAAACTTGATTACACTGTCTCTCTTTCCTCGATTCAAATAGGTATTTATTTTTCTAAAAGGATTATTTCCTTAGCTTTTAGTAAAAACTCAACATTGTTTTTGTTGTTGCCTGGGCAAGAACAGCAGGAAGGAAGGTATGAATCTGAGCTGAATAGGCCTGAAATCACTTCCATGTTGACGAGCTGTTATCAGGTCATCTTGAGCTGTCTCAGCTTGGCCAGTACAAAAACAATGTCTTGAGAAATAGGCTGCATCATATCTCAAAATGCATTCATTTGCATTCTTAAGTTTCACATCTTCATAGCACTCTTAAGATTTACGGTGTTGTCTGCAAAAAATAAAGAAAAACTTGCTTATGAACAGTTGCTAAGCTGAATCATTCCTCCTGTTTCCATTGCAGGGTCTGCTCGTGGCCACAATCTTCTGCTTTTTCAATGGAGAAGTAAGTAGGGGTTATTCCCTTAAACTTTTTTTTTTTGTTATATTCATGCACATGTACACACATGTGCAGTACACTTCTTATTGGGATCAAGAGTAGCTTTGACAAGATGTCCAAAAAAAACATATTTTTTCTTTTATTCAATATTTTTTTCATAACAGAAAATAAAAACAAAAAAACATATCAAATGTTATTTGGGAGGTATTTTACAAATTCTTGAAAAATATCAGCCAAAGGCAGAAACACATCTAAAAGAGTTGGACCAGGGTCAACACATGGCCAGAAAACTAGATGCTACAAAAAACCAAACAAGCATGTTGCAACTAATCAGGTCAACTAGTTAACATGTCTGAGAAAAACAGCACCTTGGAGAGGTAGAGTCTCTCAATATCAAAGCTGAAACCCAGGACTGTTGATCAGGCAGAATGGACTTTTATTGTGTTATTTCTCAGTCCTGGTCCTCAGGGACCACTGCCCTGCATGTTTTAGTTCTTTCCAACTCCAGCACACCTGATTTAGATTAACTGCTTGTCTTTGCAAACTTGCTAACGAGCCATTCATTTGAGTCAGGTGTGTTAAAGATGGACACAGGCAGGGCAGTGGTCCCCAAGGACCAGGACTGAGAAACACTGATGGGAAATTTGTTACTTGCTTTGTGCCAGTGCTTTACATCTCTTTACTTTTCTTCTACTCCTGTAATCACATATATACTGTACATAAATACAGCTTATTCCCAGTAAAGCTGCCACCTTTCACATTTCTGTTTTCTGTTGTCAGAAGGTGAGATAAGCCTGGAATTGTCACTGAAAAGTGACACTTCTGTGTCGTCGTTGCAGCATTTGGAGACTGTTGGTCTGCTCTGATAAAATCCTGATTTTGTTTAACAGCGTCACCTGATAAAATCAACATCCAAATCAGTAAAAGATGACATCTGTGCTGGCGTATCAGCTATGTTTATGATCAAGATAATGACCACGCAGAGGTTTTTTTTGTTTCTTTTCCACACATTGCTACCAGTGTTGAGGCTAATGCAATGACGACAGTGCACAAACGGCTTACAGGTGCTGTCAGTGTTGCCAAATTGGTGGACTTGTTGCCAGATTCTGCTACTTTTCAGACCGGCTCAGAGACTTTTTTTTCTTAACAACACATCTAATGACTTTTCTGACAAACTAGCTACTAGAGTGCTGAAGAAAGTCTCAATATTGCTATGTGCAAACAGGATTTCATTGCCTATATTTTCCAAGCCATGCATGGTAAGAACTAGCAAACAGGCCTGCTTGCATTTATCCAGATACAGTGCTACACAGTAGAGCAAAAGAAGTGGAGGAGCAGCTACTAAACACTCAAAACATTCTGCCAATAACTCTCTTTGAAAGATTGTTATACAGAAATATAACCAAAATCACTGCACAGACATTGTATTTAAACTTATAAAATAAAAAATTTACCAGAGTACAGCAGCCTTTATATTTTTTAATTTATTCTTAATGGGCCACTTTTCAGTCACAATTTCAGAGTGTATTCATTGCCTTTATCTGTAGTATATGTAAGCATAAACAAGAGAAGCAAATAGACTGGAATAAAGCAGAATACTTCACTGGCATAAAAATGTTGTTAATTTAGTGTATGCCAGTTTCTTCTTTTTATGTGCCACCACCATGATTACATTGTATTTTACACTGCATTAAAAACACTGATGTATGGCATGAAATTTACATGAAAAGCACAAATTGTTTGAGTTTTAAGGCCTGTACATATTCTGCGAGAACACGGATAATTGTTTCTTCTCCCAGGGCTGCGAGAAAAAAAAGGTACATAATTTTTTCTCCCAGCTCTGGTTTGGAAGTTCTCACAGTTTGTTCTCCACACATCATGTGGACAGAACTATTTTCTCATGTGTTGTCTGACAACTGATGTATGATTGGCCAGAAATTTAAGTGACTGAGATTAAGGTGAAAGATGACATTTTCACTGATACGAAATGTTTGACAAGTTTGAATAAAAAGCTTTGAGAAATACGTAGCAAACCCCCTCCCCACGTGGCTCTGCAGACGAGGTTTCTTGTGAAGCATGAGATGCCTTGACCAGATATAAAATATTTCTTGTTCTTGCCACCTTGAGAAAAATAATATTTTCCTTTGTTGTGTTTGGGTATGTACAGCCTTTAAGTTCTGAGGCTTGGGCTAGGTACACACATAAAGATTTTTTTAATCTGATGAGATTTTTTTATCTGTTCGAGACCTCACACGTGAAGATAAAAAAATCAGGCATTTAACAGTTTTGATCGTATTGTCTGTGGTGTGCTCCTACAATCTCATCACAGAACAACACACACATAACGATGCTGTCCTGCAACCGATCTACAATCTAGTCCTCTGAGCCAGACAAGCCACAAGCCAGAGCAACAACCAGAAAAATGAAAAAAACCATGGCAACAACTGGAAAACACAGTAAGCCTGGAGAGAGCTTGAACACAGACTTTATATCCTTCCTCGCTCCCCAGTCAGCTCACTCTCTGATTGGATATGTTTTATTCCACATCACAATCCACACAGTCACAACTCGGGAGTCGTCGGCTTTCCACACACACGTGAAGATACTTTGCCGTAAATATTGAACATGTTCAATATTTGTGATTGTCGGCCATGACCCATTTAGGAGCCAACTGTCGGGACATATTTGCTTGTTAAACACCTCAGACCAAATGATAATTTTATAGGAAAATCTTATTAGATGAAAAATAATTAGGCATTTTCCGTCCTTGGTAAGAAAGTGGCAACATCGGGACAAAAAAAAATTACGATAATCTTTATGTGTGTACCTAGCCTTACGAGTCCTGAGAACATGGTTATCGTTATTGAGGCTTATATTAACAGTTCAATACTATCAATAATTTTCATGACATTTGTTCAATCTGAAGAAAACGAAACAAAGAACTTGTCATGTCAGAGTTTTTTTCTTTTCATTCACCGTTATTTATTTGTACACTACCCTTGTATGCAGGCTTCCCTAATCTGTATCTAGTTATGCTCTGTAAGCTGCTGTAGGAGTATGACAATTAAAAACCTTGCAACTATAGCTCTTGCAAGGTTTTCCTTGAAAGGACTTATATACATTTAATGTGTTGTTCTTTGTAACAATAGCATAGAAACACTTTTTTTTGTTTTTTTCTTCAGTGTAGCTGTGGTGACAGACTGTTGTCCTGTACTTCCAGCTGTGTACTAGGCTAGCCTCTTTGCTGCTAGCTTAATTGCACTCTCAATATACCCAAATTTTCAGATCCATAAAACATTTAAAAACTGGAGCCACAAGGCAGTTACCATATTAGCTAGGCTAGCATTAGCTATCTGAAAATAATCCTTTCTGTTGTTTCTTTTTTATTTTATTTTATTTTATTTTTTCCAAGACTTTACACAGAGGTGCTCAGGGGACTGATAAGTTATGACTTACCAGAANAGACTTTACACAGAGGTGCTCGGGGGACTGATAAGTTATGACTTACCAGAA
This sequence comes from Melanotaenia duboulayi, assembly GCA_026261665.1. Taxonomy (NCBI): domain Eukaryota; kingdom Metazoa; phylum Chordata; class Actinopteri; order Atheriniformes; family Melanotaeniidae; genus Melanotaenia; species Melanotaenia duboulayi. The sequence continues at coordinate 29,560,557 of CM047986.1, read as the reverse complement.
AATATTCATAGGAAACCTGGTTAGAGAAACATTAGGTAACTTTAAAAGTGATGGTACAGATTTTTTTTTCTTTTGTTTCTTATCCTTGATAAAGTAATTTTGCATGTATTTTTTTACAGTGAGTGCTAACTTACTACATGTTATGACATATTTTATATTTTTACCTTTGTCTGATATTTCTAAGCAGTTGCTGCAATATCTGAAATATGATTCTTCTGTTTAGGTCCAAGGAGTGTTGCGACGCCATTGGAACCAGTATCATATTCAGTTTGGCAACAGCATAGGAAACCACTCAGATGCCCTGCGCTCAGCCTCCTACACGGCCTCCTCCATCACCGAGGTGCAGGGCTGCTACACCATTGACAGTCACACAGAACACATGAATGGCAAGGGCTTCCACGACGCAGATGTTGCCATCTTTAAGTCAGACAGCCCCTTCGCCTGACCTCAACACTCAAACTCATCCATCCTTAAGATCTGCAGCATGTTTAGATCTCTGTGGCAAGTTGGAAAACTTGCCTCTTCCTGCAGATACAATGTCAGAGGAAACAAGTGGGAAGAAGGATTGTACACACGGACTCTCACCCACCAACAGGAAATGAACACTTCTCTCTCATATTAACACAGACCCTTTAACAATACTGCAAGGTGAGCTTGGTACAACCATTCCTGCACTGTTTTGTCTACAGTTTGCAACTGAGCTGATCATTTGGACTATGACGCATTCTGATAATCTCAATATTTCTGCAATCTTTCTGCCTAAAAAATGTGTTGACTGGATGAATGGTGACTGTTTGTTTCTCCCTTTGGCATCAGGTTGTGCGTGAAAAGCATTAGATTACACTGTAAATTCTTCTGACACAGTGCCAAACTATGAAATCTACCATTTTGAATTATTATATATTTCAACAAAGAATAAAAATGGACGTAGGGACATCAAACAGGTGCATTTAAATATATTAAAGTGCTATTATACTGTCTATTTCAAATGTTAATTTATCTAAACACATTATTTTTTATTAAATAGAAACTGAATAAATACCAAACAGTATTTATTGAAGACAACTTGCCACTTTTTCCTCAGATGTTGACAGTTAAGTTCCGACATGACTTCATGCCAGCTTATATTTTACCTTTAAAACCATTCTTGTTTTTTTTTTCTTTGTTTGTATGTGCACAGTCGATACAAATGAACACAAACACATTTTTTAGAGATATAGATTTGGTCGTGCTAATGTTTGGGCTAAAGCTTGAAATAACTCGCTAGTGCCGTTTTTGTTTGTTAGTTTTTTTTTTTTTATGAAATCAGGAATTTACACGTCCTTTTGTATCTGCTCATTACACTTGAATGTACACGTTAAATTTAAAGAGCTAATTCTATTGAACATTAGCACATCACATTCCCTTTCACTGCCGTCTTCATCCTCATTCTTCCTGAATACATACTGTAGATATTACTGAGCTGTGAGCATCGCTAAGTAGAAAGACTGAGAGCAGCATAGTGTCGTGAAGATCCCGATCAGAGGATATGATTATACTAAGCAGGTATTGTTTTAGTGATTTTTAGCATTTTTAAGTGTATATTAGTACAATACTCACAAGTAAGTGTTAATACTTCCGTCTGCTTTTCACTCCATCACTGTGCAGATTTACGGTGAAAAGAGGATAGTTTACAGTCCTTGTTTGGGAGTAAATTACTACTTCGATCACAATTCAAAGGATTTGATGGATAACGAGTCAGTGTTTACCAATATCAAAAATTCTGGCATAAAAACGATTTTCAATTCAAATCAATTCAGGATCCATCAATCAATATATCACATGTTGATTTAACAAAATCACTCCTGTTCATATCAAATCACAAAAAGCAACTAAAATATCAAAATCTACTTTTCTGTCCGAGACAATTTGATGACAATATATATTTAGTTTTTTTTACAAAAAGAGACTCTACCATTTCTGGATATTGAGCTTTAAAATATCCACATCATGTAAAAGAAATTCAGTGAATGAACTGTTTATTGACATTAAAGCAGGATATCGTGTAAACATTACTCCTATTTAGAGTCTCAAACCAAATATTGCTGGAGCTTAGTTATGTAAATTCAGGCCACCAAAGCCTCACAGAGGAACGGCCACTTTCAGCTGTCTTTAGCTGGTTAATACAAAAGAATCCTTTAAGGCCAGTAAGGTGGACAGATTACCGTTTTTTACATTAAAAAAAGGGAACAGAAAAAAAGCTGCATCAGTAAAATCCTCTTTCCATCCCTCCGTCATCTGTACCGCTTTGTCCAGTGAAGAGTCGCGGCGAAGCTGGAGCTTACCCAGCTGGGTGCACCCTGAACAGGCCGCCAGTTCAGTAAAATCCCGATGTATCGTATTCAAAAGAAGTTCACTTAAGATTCCACTATTAAAGGGAGTGTCAGCCAGGGATGTTTAACTCTCGTTTATTAGTTTAATATATCAAAGAAAATCATATTTATCCTTTCATGTGTTGAATATACATGTTTATATTTATTAGTTTGTGCTGCACTTCTCCAGAAATTAAAAAGTGGATCCATCAGTTGTTTTTAGATGCATTCTTTATTATTTTATCCAGCAATGGGCTATAGCTGGAAAAACAACGTTGCAATATTTCCCTTGAAAAGAAAACTCTAAAATCAACAAAAATGCTTCCTGAGCTGCATGATTTTAACAGATTCATTGCTGTTTCACATATTCATATCCCACACAGCCCTCCGCTTTGTTTTATAGCATTTTGTTTTATCACATTGTCCATAATGCTGGGAACAGGAGTAACAATCAGCTGATGTAAATAGTTTTTTGTAAATCTAACTTCTCTTAACAGAAAAGTTGTGATGTGAGAGTTTATGTGCATGATTTATGTATACAGTATTTATAGGTATGCTATACTATGGAGCATTCAACCACTACTTCAGTGTTTCAGAAGGTGTGAGGTTCTGAATCAGGATTTCTACTCTACAGTCATTTCTCAACATGCTTCTGTATCTGTCTGCCCTCATGACCTCTCATCGCCTCTTATTGATTGTGTCAGCTTTCTTACTGGTATCAATTTGCCTCAGATGTTGGAATTTAGAGGGAATGAGAGGTTGGCCATGCTCAAATTGCTATTATTTGTCACACATTATTATATTGCGCTCTTTTGTGCCATGTAACTCCCTGTTAACTGTCCAGTTGAGGCTTATTTTTTTTGTGAAACTCAAAAATGACTTTTTTCCAATTTGTTATGGAACACACCATTTACTTTGCCTGTTAGAAATCATGAGGTGAACGATCTCAAATGTGTCCAAAGAAACCATCCTCCAACAAATTGTCCGTGGCATGTCTATAACTGGCTGTTAGTTCATCAGATTCAATGTCCTTAATACAACTGTGATAATGCAACAGGAAGAAACATATGGGTTCATATCAGATATGTGAGTATACAGTGTGCAATCAGCCTGCATTTTCCAACACTTCGTGTCTTTTTATAACACACATGACGGACACTTTCTCCTGTTTAATGTACGACCTGCATTTGTGATCGTCACAGTACTGATTTCATTATGAGGCTCATTTGCAATGACAGAATGATGAAGTCTTCGTGGAAAGTCATGTTTTGTTCATGATGCAACGTTTATGAAGCTAAAGTAATTTCATCAAATCCTGTGGAAAAGCCAGATACTTTTGGCAAGTGGAGTGTGTCCTTTGTATCATTCTTGTTGTGTATTTATGTGTTCAATGTTTTCTTTTGACTCTTCCGAGAGTTTGTGACAAAATGTTGAAAATTATAACAAAAGCATTGAGGAAATCGTCTGTAGTTTTTGTTTATACTCTACTGTATCTAACTTTGATAGTCTTGACACATTGACTCCACACTGTTTTTAGAATGTAAATGGTTTTGTTTTATTTCTCTGGATGTGAAGAGAATATATATATATATATATATATATACACACACACACAATGTCTCTTTTTTATCATGTCAGCAAGTTAGAAAATGTTGCTATCTTGTGTGTATCTGCATACAAATATAGTATACACAGAAAGAGCCCTCAGTTCTTCCTTTTTTGTTTGTTTTATTTGCATTTCCTGCAAATGTTAGTCCAGCCCAACTTCTAGCAAATTCTACCACTGTGGCAACCATCAAAACATATTACAGTGAAATCCAAGAGGCCCTGATGACAGCTAAAGCCATCTAGTGGTGAAGTTGGAGATTGCAACCAGCTCAAACACTCAACTTGCTGTCTAGCAACATTCTTCATCAACCTTTGAACCGGACTTTCCTTTCATGTGCCTTTTATGGCAGTAATTTGGCCACAGAAGTATGTAAAAGGACCAGCTGGGTGAGTGGCTATAAATATTTCATCTCAGGTAGAGACAACTCAGCGTCTGGAGTGACTGAATCCAAACACAAAGTTTTTAATAATGTTATCATTTTTTCCCTCATAGATCTTGCTTATGTTGCACGCTGCTTTATGACCAGTAAACAACCTCTTTGAATTGCAGTATTACATCTTTAAAACTTTAATTAAATAAAAAACTAAACTCAGTTTCACCTTAAAATTTTTCCAGTTTCATTCACAGATGCAAATGGCATCTGTTTCCACCCTAGAACTGAAATCTTTTTTAGTTTAACATGTACATGTAAATATTTCAGATCATTCACAGATTAGTGTTGAAGTAAATCCAGCTAAATGATCGAGCATTACTGAACTGTAGAGCTGGTTTGACACGTCTGTGGCTCTCAGATGGAATGTGGTAATGAGGAAACATCTGACACTTTGGCAAAGAGACCATGCAGTAACTGTCACAACAAGCAATCAAACTTTCTTTTAGTGAGGTTTGGCTCCGAAATCACTTTTGTTGCAACTAAAGACAAATCCACTCCCAAGTATGACTGACTTAATATTAGAACAAATTGTCCACCTAAGGTCCAGTTTCTAAACAAAATATTTGGAGATTTTTGTCTCACTCCACAGCCGCCCTGGTAAGGTCTATTCAGGGGTCCTGGAGATGAAGGTCAGTCAGATAGTGGAATTTTGGACTAAGAAAGAGTACTCTGGTTCTCTTCCCCTCGTGGAGCAGTGGACCAGCTCTACACCCTCTTCGGGGTCTTGGAAGGGGCATGGGAGTTCACCAACCCAGTCTACATGTGCTTTGTGAACCTGAAGAAGGCGATCAACCGTGTCCCCTTGGGAATCCGGGGGGGTTGCTCTGGACCCCCTGAGACCCCTTATACAAACTGTCTGGTCCCTGTACGACAGGTGCCAGAGCTTGGTCTACATTGCCAGCAGTGAGTTGGATTTGTTTCCAGAGGGTCGGACTCTGCCAAGGCTGCCCTTTGTCAACGATTCTGTTCATTTCTTCATTACAAAACTTCTAGGTGCAGTCGAGGTGTTGAGGAGATCCAGTTTCATGGCCTCTGTTGGCTTCATCAGGCCATGATCTCCAACTCTCACTGGAACAATTTCCAGCCAAGTGTAAAGCAACTGGGATGAGAATCAGCTCTTCTAAATCCGAGACCATGGTCCTCAGCCGGAAAAGGGTTGAGTGTTCTCTCCAGGTCGGTAATAAGGTCCTGCCCCAAGTAGATGACTTCAAGTATCTCTGGGTCTTGATCAAGAGTGGGGGGAAAGAGGGAATGGGAGATTGTCAGGAGGATCGGTGAGACAGTTATGTGGACTCTGCATCGGTCTGTTCTGCTCTGACTCTGGGGAAACACTATATTGTTATGGTGATTCAGAAATAAATGTAGATTGTTACAGTAATCTAATTACTCCTAGGTAACTGATTGTAATTCTAAATGAGTATATTAATGAATTGTAAAGTAAATTCACTGTGTTTTATAAAAAAAAAGAAAAAAGTTATCTAAGAATATTTTTAATATTCAAGAAAAATAGGTGATGTTACATAATTAGCTGTAAATGAATCAATATTGAATCTAATCAGATTTAATCAAAATGGAATCAAAATAAGCTGCTGTGAATCCAATGAAATCAATTTAGGAATTAAGTAAAAATACCCACCCTATTACTAGGAGCAGTGAACTGCCAGGCCAGATTCCAGCCCCTGGGGAGCAGAAGTGTTTAAGAGCCTTGCTCAGGGGCCCACAGAATTTTTAACTCGGTTGCCAGCCCTGGTTCTGATCCGAACCCAGATTCTCCAGACCCAAGCCCTGAGCGAAGACAGAACCCTCTGAGCTGAGAAACTTTAAAGGTACACTGTACAGTAATTACTGGTATCTTGTGGTAAAGAAGGGCATAGAAATTACTTCAAAAGCCAATCACAGTTGTGAGAGGACAGTGGCTGTCAATGGCCAACATACTTTCAGACATAAACATGTTTTCATCTGTGAGTGGATCCAGTGGCCTCAGGTGTAGCGATGACTGCGCTACAGGAAACTACTTCATCATTGTGTATGTGTGTACTGTCTTCCAGTCCTTTTGGGATGTTACTTATCCCAAACGGTGCTCTAGCACCTATCAACAAAGCTCAGAGGGTTCTCATTTCACAGAGTTGTTTGTCTATTCAGACACACCGTAGTAAAAATGGTGGAACATTTATGGCAGCTGCCATGTATATGGACCAGGGATGGACTGGCCTTTAGCCGTTTCCCTATCGGGCCAACATGTTTTTTGGGCTGACAGTTTATTTATTTGTCTGACTGGTCTATAAAACTCAGTGGATCAGCCACCCAACTAACGCTGGGTCGGCCCGCTTATTTTTAAAAACCTTCCTCTTTTGCTGTGGTCCTTGTTCATGAGTAATTCATTCATCCAAACAGGCAACACAGAACTTTCATTCCTGATCCCCAGCCCATGCAACATGTTTTTTTTTTATTTTTAAATAAACGCTGGACTTGCCAGTCAGATACTTTTAACCCTGTTTGGCTCTGTGACAGTGGATGCAGCCACATGTAAGAGCCATGAGAAAAAACAGAGAAGAGGCACAGAAACTTCATGATGGAAAAAAGAAGGTGGTGTGAAATGATACACATTAATGTCTTATTACATTTGATGTCATGGTTTCCACCAGAAGAGCACTTGGTCAACTGATTGTGTTCACTCATTTACTGGTTAAAAAATCAGATCTTAAATTTAGTTCTTTTCTGTCTCCCTGAACTTAATCATAGTTAATTCTGGATCTGTTTTAAAAAAAATCTTGTGTTGAACCTGGTTGAGATAACATCTCCATTAGAGAAGAGTTGGTGGGGAAGAGATAAGCAGGCAGCAGACACAGAGACGCTGTTTCTACACGTTGTCCAGGAAGTTTTCGTCTCATCCATCATTTCTTATGTCTGTTCTTTGTATTTTCTTTCTCCTTCAAGCACAAAGCAGGATTACTGCTGCTCTAATATTCTAGTGTTTTATTTTTTATCAATTTCAAAGTAAAATAGTCATCACTGTGCTGGGACATTGATATTTTTATTATTTTAACAAAGTAGAAGCACCCAGACAGCATAGACCTTCACCAAGCCACTGTAAAAAGAATTTTACAGTACCAATGATTGTGGGCATTAATTTTGAATTAGAAACTCTAAGAGCAAAAATGATCCCCATTGTAAAGAATCTTTTAAAAGAATACTGGATCCAGGTAGTTATCGGGATCACTCCTACACAATCACTTTTCCTTATTTCAATTTGGAGACTTCCTGAAAATTTAGTCAAAATGTGTCTTACAAAAATAACTTGTATTATGTTGCTAACTGACAGACCTGTCGTGGACTGACTTGTTTACATGCACTTTGAAAGTCCAGTTTTAGTTTGGCTATCTTAGCAATAAAATATGCTTAATACCATGTGAGCATTGCTACACCTTTTCTAGTAAACTCCATGCCTTACAGGCTCTCTTCACACATTAAATCAAGCTTAAATTTGCTATTACATATAAAATAAATCCAGACAGTAACTTGCTTAGGAAAGTACCAAGAAAGCTTAAAATTTAAAACATCTCAATGATGCTATAATTCTGGTAAACAAAATGCTGTTCTGAAAGGCTTCATGTTAATAAACATTTCAAGGGAGCAGGCTTCAAATTTAATATTTATGTGTGTAATATTATTTATGAGATACATGCATTTTCAACTTCTAGTTCACAAACAGCACAGAAACACACATTAATTCAAAGCTGGAGAGTCTTACTTGACACATGTGCACATTTTCTAAAACGCCCTAATAATCTGAAATAATTTTCTATTATCTGCTCTGTAACAAAGAAGCCCACCAGTGCAAAGAGAGCAAAGCTGCTTTTTTAACATTGAGCTATCGCTCCACAAGAATGCATTCACAACGTTGCTTCAAAAGCTGCTCTCTAATGAGTTCAAAAGTTCATCCACCGCTGTTTAACTGTACAGCAACACAAAGACATTCCACCGGCAGCCCGTTCTGTATCTAACCGAGTCCAATTAAAACTCCCTGCACAACTCGGTCTCTAATTCTCCACGGCATAAAGCAACCTGAGCTGACATGCACAATTCCTTTATCTGGACTTTCAGCGTGTGGCAAGAGACAAAATGTCACCCCAGCAAAATCTGTACAAATATGTTTTTCTCTCGGAGATGACAGCAGTGAAAGCACACATCCCTGCAGAGACATTTCGTAAATCTTTTGTCTCTGGTCCTCCTTTCGTGAGCAGAATATAGAAGGCAGCCCACCGCTGGCTGGTAAATAGGTAGGAGAGGCTGCTGTAGGGAGCTGCCACCTGCATTTAGACTCAATGTTCACTACATAAAACGCGACAAGGGGTAACTGCATTGTTTTCTCATTCACACTATTACCAAAATGAGACTTATTCGGCACAGATATGAAGGATTCTTCAGATAATTTAGAAATATTCATTTGCAACATGATCTAAACAATATTTATTAGTGTTTCTAATTTATTAGCCCAACTACAAAATATGTATTTTTATAACAGGAATGTTGCATTATTTTACAACATACTGTAAGTTGCCTATGAGGAGAAAGCTACATCAAACCGTCGTATTATTCCGCTTCTTGTTGTGAACTGAATATGCAGTTTGTTCAGGCTTCAGTGAGCTTTGTAATAACATCGGGGGTTTCAGCTCATCGCAGCTGTCAACGTTATAGTTTTAGTTCACATTCTCTCTCATGGGTTTGTTCCTGACTGCAGCTGCTATTTCCAGCTTTGTCTAGCTCTGAAATTGTGTGCCCCCTACACCACATCAACAGCAACAGAACCATGCACTGAAATGAAACTCTTAGGTTTTATGATGTGAGACACAAAGAAATGTGTTGTCAGGTCAAAAACTGTCCTTTTCTTACATTATTGTGTATAGGTTTTGGCTTCCTTTTTCATGCAACATTCCTTCTTTTTCTAGTGTTTATGTACATTTATGCACTGAAGGTCCCACCACAGCATTTCAGTCACGCTGATGTCGCACTTTGACTGATTCAGGGCAAAACCTTAGGTCCTTTCTTTATCAGCTGCTCTATTTTTGTGTTTTGGATCAGTGTCCTCATTCACTAACCGCTCTTACGCATACAATTTTTCTTAAGTTCTCCTTACAAATATTTTGCGTAGATTTAGCATTCATGAAAATCTTTGTATTTTGGATTTGTTCTTAGCATGAACAAATCCTGTGAAAGTAATCTTATGAACATTTTAGTGTTTGAAGAAAGTTTGTCTTGTTTTCTGGTGTTCAGCCATTTCAACATTGTCCACTGATGTGGCTGGGGACCAAATAACTCCTGCATCTAAATACTATACTAGAGTTAACCCTCATTTATGTCCACACTAAATAAGCATACAGACAGTCTTCTGTCTGTTAACAGCTTGTATGGAGGGGGATGGGGTCTTCAAGCGCCCC
>CM047986.1:29498471-29510813 GCA_026261665.1 Melanotaenia duboulayi | reverse complement strand
CACCTCTACCACTTTTGGAGCAGTGTTGCACAGTAAAGCTTACATATGACCAATGAGATGATCAAAGAAAAAGAAGCAGTGTTGTATCTACTGCGCTGCTTCTCTTAATGTCTCTTTCAGATATTATGATAATCTCCCCCATGAACAAGTTTGCTAATGTCTGAAACTGCAATTAAAACTCTGAACTATGCACTGCCCTCTAGTGGATGTATTGCTTAACAACCATGCCAACATAAGGCATGCATGGGGATTATGTGGCCAGTGACATTTGATAACATTCACATGGACGTACCTATTTACGTGTGTAAACAGCATAAATTAGCTTTAACACAGTGCCAGCAATTATTTAACAAAAACAGCGCAGCTTCTTGAAAAACTAAATACACTCTTGTTGCTTACACTGAAAGTAAAGAGGGCAGGTAGCACAGCCTTCAAGATCTAGAAAGTTCATGATGCATTCACACTCCTACATTGTTACCTAAGGCTAATTTTGTAAATGGCTGCTGTTTGAACACAATGTGTGAAATAAAAACTATGGTATTTTTTCTGAGTAACGCATGTTTCTGAGTGGATAACCAACAAGGATACCCTTGTCCAAAGAACAACAGTATCAAGACCGAGTACTAGTTTGCCCAGTTGCCTTCACATTGCCCAAATCTTCACTCATTATGAAGTGAGAGGTGACTACAGTGGGAAGGTGGTGGTGTTTAGGGTATCTCACACTTGTTGTCTGTTGCTCACTCTGCCCACCAGGGGAATGGCAGCTAACAGCTAGCTCCTGGGGAACAGCAGCAATCTACATGGACATTACCATGTTGCTGTCACCTGTTGCTCGCTTGCCCTTGTCCAGGTAGATGAAAGTTAGCGCCCACACAGTGGAACCCAAGCCAACTGCCAGCGCCTGCTCCTGTTACCTGCTTGTCATCTGCCTTTGAGTTATACTAGCTTCTCATTCCATCCATTCCCCACAGTACATGTTAAACAGCAACACAGTCCCACGGTGCAACACTCAGGAGTTGTTCATTGCTGTGCAAAAACTTTTAAAATGATCAGCGTGAATAAAATGCACATTCTAGCATCAGTGAAGACTTTGAACATAAAAGCAAACCGGGGAACGACTGCGTATTGATCAGGTTGCTAAAAATATTGTTTTTTTTTTTTAAATCCCAAGCTGGGAAAGTCTTTCTCTGCATTTAACCCATCCTAGTTGTTAGGAGCAGTGGGCTGTAGGATTCCAGCACTTGGGGGTTGAAGACCTGGCTTGGGGGCCCACAGTGGTTGACATTAGTTGCTAGCTCGGGGACTTGAACCTTGGTTCTCCAAATCCAAGTACACCTCCGTAACCACTAGTCTACCACTCCCCTTAAAAAGCCAAAAGTTTTTACTATGCTGACCATGCTTATAACTTAAAACAGCTAAACTTTTTGTGATATTGTACAAGATTGAGGCCAAATGTAATAAATAAACAGATAAAAATACGTACCTTGATGTAGTTTCTCTCCCTGCGCTCTGCTCAAGCTTCCCACCAGTTCTGTTCTTTTCACTGTTGTCTGTCTCTCGGGTGAAAACGCACCGCAGGCCCTAGAAACCCGGAGAACTTCCATTGTGTCAGGGAATTTACATCGTTTTCTTCTTGTAGTTGTTTTCGTTTATGCAGAGCTTGTCTGTATTTGCAACGCAGTTGCAAACCGCTACAAAAACGATAAATAGCACAAAATAAATAACATTTAGTTAAAAATAAATAACATTTAGTTAAAATTAAATAACATTTAGTGCAAAAGTTCAGGGCAAGAAATTGCACAAGTGCAAATCCCAAAACCATGTAAGACGGTGAATTAAAAAAAACATATAAAATATAAAAACTGCAACAATTATGATATACAACATTAAATAATGCCACTGTGAAAAACAAAAAATCAGTCAAGCAATCAAATTTAGTTTTTGAAGCATGTTTCATATGTAAGTTGTAGCACAAAGTTTTATTAAGATAATTCCCTCATGTCCGTCCAGCTACCAGACCACCACTCAGAGACACAGACAGGACGACTGTATTCAGTCATCTTCATGACATTTCTGCACTGTGCTTTCATTCTTCATTTAGATCTGCTGCCCCTCCCTCCACTCTCTCACCTGCAGCAGGTCAGGCAAGGAGGTCGTCATCGTCACAGAATATTGTAGCTTCTTTTCATTTTTATAATTTGTTTGGTCCTGCCAGAGACTCAAGAATCTATAGAATCAAATATGATGCAGTCTGTATCATAGCTAAAGTTTGGCCAAAAGTTGGTTTTGAAATATAAAAAAATATGAAAAATGAAAAGCTATGCCAAATACAGCAGCAGAAGCCTGCATGTACTAAAATAAATTCTTATTCAGTCTTTACCTAATTTATCTTAAAAAAACACAATAGAGTGGATAGAATCTCATTTTACATTTAAAGACTGCTCAGTGCAAACAATGCACACAGACATGTAATCAGCAGCCATCTGTCAACTATAAGACTGAAATAAGGAGTAACATGAGAAACATGTCCAAACTGAGAGACGTCCTCATCATCAAAGCAAATTGCCTTTAACAGAAAACCTGCAGAGCACAGGCAAAGCTGAAGCCAGCATCTTCCGCGAGCAGTTCTTGGGACATGCATGTGGACCGAGAGCAGCATGAGGAACAGCTGTTTTGCATTTGCACCCCAAGCCAAATAAATCCTGAAAGACGTCCCAGCTAAACCCTCTAAGCAACACAGGCGAGCTGTCCACTCAGGAACGAATGTTTGTATGTAATTCAGTCAGCTGTGGAAGGCTGAACAAGAAAGTCCACCATCATAAATCAATTTGCCCTTTTTTGAGGTTTTAAAGCTTTTAACAGCCATCTTTGATCCTCCCTGTCTGTGAAGCACATGTCCTGCATTCGACAGCTCACAGACAATCAGAATTCCTTTGTTTTTAGAAAATTAAGACATTGGAATCAAGACTAATGGAAGTCAGGACTGCATGATTACATAAATATTATGAATGTGCTGTCATGTTATACAAGTTTTTAGCCACGCTCTCAGTCGGGTCCTGGGTGGTAATGTCAGCTGGTCCATCAAGCACCTCTTTGATCCCAACAGATCAAAGAAAAAAAAAAAAAATTCAACATCATTTAGACAGTCTGTTAACATTTTTTTATTCTAATAACTGGTCTGCACACAAATCTAAACCATACCGTCCACACAATGATTTGAATTTCAAAGTCTTGCTGTCTTATTCGCCACATGATTTAGTTTCACATGTTTCGATGAAATGTTTGAGTTATAAATTAACTATGAAATTCTATGACATTATGATGAAATGCAGCTAAAAACTCAGTTTCCTCATCACATAATTTTCATGGTCAGCCTCCTGTTTGATGCATGTTTCACCCTTCACACTAATGAGGGCATGTAGTTTTGATTTTGTGGTTTCACAGCTAGGGCTCAACAGAAAGTTTCATTTTCTAACACACTGGGTGAACTTGCAAGGTCCAATTAAAACTTATAATTTACCTAATTTTATAAGGGCCTCTCAGCCTGAAATGAATGAAGGCATGATTACTGAAAAAAAACATATTTGGGTTTTGTACAAATGAGCAAATGTATTGACTTCTATCCTACTTGAACTTAAATGTGCATAAACTGACAGTATAAGGAAATATAGTTGACTTACGTGTGTGTGTGTGTGTGTGTGTGCGTGTGTGTGTGTGTGTGTGTGTAGGAGAAAAACAAAGTTTTAAAATGAAGCAATGACTCAGAGTATTCATGTCAATGGCTTTTCAACTTGGGGCTATTTCTGAACATATTTACACCAAGAGGTGGTGTTTTTTGCAAACAGGAGCACCTGTGTGCATGCAGTGGAAGAAGGCTGTCACAAAAACTGTGAGATACATCATTCTAATCCCACAAACTGACATGTTGTAAACCTGGCAGTGACACCTGGCAGCTCAGCTTATTGTCTCTAAACACATCTCATGGCTTCATTAACCTCTGGGGTTACTTTATTACAGGGCTACTTAATTCGGTCCTACGAGGGCCGCAATCCAGCAGGTTTTCCATGCATCCCTAAAGCTAAAGCTAAAACATATAACTCGTACTAACACCATTAAAAAAACCAAAAACAACAACAACAAAAAAAAAATAATAATTCAGGATTTAAGTTGGCACAGCTATATCCAGTCGCTGTCCGGACCNTTCAGGATTTAAGGTGACACAGCTATATCCAGTCGCTGTCCGGACCGCTCCGTTTAGACAAACCCTAACTTTTGTTATCCCAGTTATCTCGTGCAGGATAACTTATTACTGCAGCACACTATTGGAAACATTGGAAAACTTGTTATAAACATGTTTCAGACTTATTTCACGTGGACCAGGAGTGGCGGGCAGAGATTGCGTGATAACAACAATCAGAGAAAACAGAAAGAAAAAGCATCAAGGTCATTAAGGCGGTGTTCGAAAGATCCCAGGCCCATCAACCACCTCTGCCCTACTTGCCAATGTCCAGTCCCTAGAAAACAAGTTGGATTAACTTAGGGGTTGCATGAGATACCAACGAGATTCGAAGAACTGCAACAGACCAAATAGACCAAGCATTCTTTGACAATGCCCTCATCGTGGTGGGGGATTTTAACAAGGGTAACCTTAAAAAAGTTATGTCGACTTTTTATCAACATATCCCGTTTGCCTCCAGAGGCAATAACATCTTGGACCACAGTTACACACAATTCAAAGAGGGCTACAAAACTGTGTTTTTGCCTCTTCTCGCCAAATGAGTGGAGCTTTGTATGAGAAAACTTTAAACCAACAGCTTTATTTATTTTATTTATGCTAACTTTCGACAGTGTTATCGCATATCACATGTTTTCCTGATATCATGCAGCCCTACTCCACAATCCACTGATCTCCAACAGATCGCCTTTGTAATGTCATGTTAAAATGGAGGAATGTTTCCAACACCTCGTTGGATCTGTGCCACGGCAGTTAAAATAAAAGGGGATCCAGTCCAGGTACTAGCAAGATGGACCTGATAAAGTGGCTGGTTAGTGAATATCAGAGCTGTAGACAAAGAAGACCACTGACCTAAACAGCCAGGTTTAGTTTCTGTGGTGACACCATCTCACATGTTGGTGTTCGAGTATACCTTCTCATGTTTTGCTCCCTCACAAAGACACAGGCTAATGTTTCATTTGCACTCACTTAAAAATGTGAGATCATATCTTAAATACAACAGACTGAATGACCTCCTTCTGTTTTTCAGTGAGACTGTTGATTCTTCATTGAACACGTTCAACTTCTTGAAGTACACCAGTACGAATTGGTGCTTTCAGCTTTGCAGTTCTAATAATATATTTCTAGAGGTTCAGTGATAAAACTTTCATATAATAAATTAAACGTATAGTAGAAAACCACATAACAAGTGTGCATTTACTGGAAAGTGTGTAATAATAGTGGCCCTGGAAGCACTGTGAAAAACCTGCATTCAGCATCAGTCTTGATGCAAAACAGTGAGAGTCAAGTGAAAATTAAAGCTCTGTTATGTCTTAAAGAGAAGAATGTCTGGTATGACTAGAAACCTTTATAAATACAAAAGGCATGCATGTCTGCTGATAGCCTGCTGTTAAAACAAATACTGTTGAGCTGGACTCTAGCCTGTGTAACAGATACCTCTTTTCCACCACTGGCTTGCGTTCGCTGTCTGGCCTTGCGGGGGGTTCACGTTTCGTTTCGAAAGCTTGGCTGTGCAGCAGCATGTGAAAAATGTCCCATGTCAGGTCAGCAGGAGAGGAACAGAACAACAGGGCTTAATAGCATCTTTGGTTCTTTGTACTTATTCTGTGAACGCCACCTCTCATCAACAGCAAGTATCTCAAGGTTTATCAGGAGGAAGTAAGATGGAAAACGGAGACGTGTCTGTCAAAGGATGTTATGTGACAACATTTCTGGTCAAGGAAAATTATGTGCAGAAGGTAATGTTACATCCCAGCTGATTGACATATAACAAAAGCTGGTGGTAATATTTACAGTGTGGAGAACAGAGGTGGGTTAAAAAAAAGACTCGTTATGTAAGAAGATCTGCAGACTTATAACCAAATTTTAAGAATGAAAAAAGTTTTATAATATTTCAGGTGTATCAAAAAGGCAGCTCATGTGCACAGCCAGGGAGTGAAATGTAAAACTGCAAACTTCACTTGTTTGTGTGTCATTGTGCAGAGAAATATAATAGTTTTAAATAGACAAATTCATATACCATAAGCCACACAACTACATATATTTAAGGCTCTAGCGGAAAGTTTCTTTGAGACTACACAAAGGTCAGCATGGATCGTGACTCAGGGCTGTAAGGTTGAAGATGAAATCAGTCTGCAGGTGACGTATAGGAGAGAAGAGAGCTTTCAAGTCCTTATTTGGTGTCTCCTGAGTTTTGCTTGAGGCTCAAGTAAAAGTATAATACATGGTCAAGTCCTCTCTTCAAAATGATGAAATGAGTCATTTCTTCATAACCTTAAATACAACCCATTATGATGTCTTAAACCTACGGAAGCGTGGTGCTGTCACCCAAATAAAAACAAAAAAACTTGGACCTTTTCACGTTATAATGCGATAGTTTTATTGTAAAAACGTGAAACTTATCATGTTATAACGTGATAACTTTATTGTAAGAACATGAATCAAAGTAGCCTGTACTGTATGCAGATGTTGTTGCAACCTATTTTGGAGCAAAATACATCTTATGGAATATATTCTTATCAAGCAGAAACATTTCAGTTCTTTTTGTCCATGGTTAGTTGTTCTACTCTGGTTTATTGTTGTACATACAGAAATGTGGGACARTTATGAGCAACACGGTACGTCACCTGCCTTCACGGTGTGTGGTAATTTGGTAAATTAAGAATTTCTCTGGACGTAGCATGCACAGTTTCTCCATACAACGACAAATATGGTTTGCAGTCCACATTTTCACCACAAAACTATCACTATATAACGTGATACGTTTCATGTTTTTACANATCACTTTATAACGTGATATGTTTCATGTTTTTACAATAAACTTATCACGTTATAATGTGATAAGGTCCCAGTTTTATTTATTATTTGGGTGACAGCTTCACGCTTCGTTATAAACCAGCTGGAAGGAAATGCGACTTAAAAAACTTAAAATTTTTCACATTGGGGTAAACATCTGTTTGGCCCTACGTAATAACATCACTTGGTTAGGATAAGAAATGTTCAGGGCTAAAAAGAAAAAAAAAAAAGCAATTGTTATGATGTGAAAATACGCTTCAGGCCAGTCAACACAAAAAGACGTCTTACTGGTTACATTTCAGCAATAATATCACGTTTAGTAGTAAAAATCTAAATTACCTGAGGCCTATACTACAAAGCAGGATTAACAGACCCAGGATATCTCTTTGTTGCCTGGGATGACTTACCAAGACATTCACAGTCCTGTCAGGCAGTAAGAGGAAGAGCTGGTTACCAAGTCGGTAATCCAACCCAGGGTTTTCCCATCTTTATTAGTGACAGCCATGACATCACGACAGCATGAATAGTTGTGCATTCCATAAATTCATGTTTCTGCAGTTCTGCCGTATGCAACCACATTTACCTCATTATGTCAGATACAACCCTAGTGGAGAGAAAAGGACTTGAGAACAAGTCAAGAACAGGTACATAAACATACTGTAGTTCAAAGCTCTCAGTGACAAGGCTTTCCTTTAGAATGTTCTAAAAATGAGCCGCCATTTTCCAAGAGAACTGATTGTTAGGAGGTGGCGCTTTTATACTCGGTGATGTCTTATCCAGAGCATAAACTGCTCGGAAGCGGGTTAGCCGTTCAGCTTAAGTTACCATGGTGATTTACACCGGTGAGACGTGAACCAGGGTCATAGGACGGAAAACCCAGGTTTAACCCTAAAGTTATCGTAATAAGAAAAAATCCTGCTTCGTACAGGCCTCAGGGTGGGATTAAACAAACAAACAAAAGAAAAGAAACAACTCATTACTAATACTATTTTTGTAGTGTGCTTTCACGCACACTACCTAGGCCTGTTATAAGCAACAGTGAAACAGTCAGAAAAAAAAGGAAAGAAAGAAAGAAAAAAAAGAAAGAAAATTTAATAATGATATGTTAAAAAAAATAAAGAGTAAAAACAAATAAGCAAATAAATAAAAAGTATTTTTAAGGGATGAAGTTTGCATGGGAAATGCAAAACATATAAATAAGTTCCTGTTTTGTTTTGACTTTTAACACTTTTTAAGAAAAATTGGGATGAAACAGTTTAAGGTTAGCAAAGACATTTTTAAAAAGTTGATGTCAACAGGTGACTGTAAACATGATTTGGTACAAATGTAGAATCCATAAAACAATGAGGCCGAGAGAAGCAGAGAATCTCTAGTTTGACAAAAAAAATCACTGAAATGTTTAAAATCAATGTGGATTGGAAGATATTTGCATATTTGTGTCCATACAGAGCATCAAATCATTGGACAATTCACATAAATTAGTCAAGTATCATTACACAATGCACTGGCAATGTGGTTCGTTGCAACACATCAGCAGACAGGAAAATGTGAGACAACAAAATCATGCTCTGTTGGGTGATTTTTATCCCCACAGAGGGCTGTAAAAATGCCAGAAAAATATATTGCGGTGAGGCAAGCAGACAGTCCACACAAGGTGTAAGAGTGCCAATCACCGTTCCCCACGGGCCAGTGATAATCTTGCTGCCGTTTTATGACCCTGCAAGTGCGTCAGACTGTTTCCATTCCAAACGCATCCTCCAGCCACTGTGTTTCTGCTCCTTGGTCCACAGCCAAGCACCCGAAACCTCTTTCCAGGGTGGAGAGGCAGGTGTGTTACTGTGTGCAAGTCAACATGTGTATATTCACCTGCCAGTATTTACTGGAAATGAGGAGAGGCCGTTGGATGTGATCCTGTCTATGTTCATTTACTGTGAATGGAAATGAATGTGTGAGGTCTGGACGATCTGATTGGGTGAAACTCACACACCCTAATCTGGAAACAATTAAAAGGAACTTATTTCCCAATCATATCTCATATGCATGTCTTTCACCCAAATATTCAATATATTTATCCATGAGAACTACCACATTTATAAGCAACAGTGAAAAATCTTCGATGCATGTGGGTTTAGTGGCAGGACAGATGTATCATATCTATTTAAAAGAAGAAGTATCTCTTTTATCCCTATATTTATGGCCTAAATAAAATTTAAAACTATTTCTATGGAAATGTCGTGAAAGTTAAAGGTTGTGTGGGTTTAATCATACTTGTGTTTATAATTAGGGGTTTGGTAAGATATTGCAGACTCGAAAAAGTCCAAAACAAACCTTACACAATTGTGACCTCCAGTGGTTGCTTTTAATTTGTGATGCATGAAGCACAAGAGACTGCTTTTAAGTTCTGAAAGTGCAAAAGTACTTGCACTCAGGAACGTAACATCAAGGCTGATGCTCGATGGTGATAATAAAAATTGTCTACATGAGCTCTCGTACTCTTACTGTATATTCAAATACATAAAATATTTGATTCAAGTTTAATTTTAATCATAAAAAGAAACAGTTTTAAACATAGTACACACACAATATTATCAATAAATTTTAGTTCTTATAACATCATTTTAAAAACATTAGACTTAAAATCCAAATTAAACATGATCTCTACAACTGCAAAGCATTAAAGTTCAGAATATTTTTCAGCTGTAGATACATCTTCTTTAAGAACCTGAAGAAATTTATTACAGGTCTTTTGACCTTTTCTACTCCCCTGATTAATCAGGTTGGTTGCAGTAAAGAATGCTTCAGATTGTCATATTGTGCAAAATCTAAATATCACAATAACAAGAAACGGTAATGGAAACACCTACATTTAGAAAAACCTCTCAAATATTACTAAATGGTTTTTGCGTTCTCATGAGGTGGTTTTTCAGATGTGCGAGCCAAAAAAATGTTGCAAAAGTTTAACGGAAACACTTTTTTTAAAATTAACATCTTCCTGGATGTGACCATAGACTCTCACACCCGTAGGTTTCTGAAGAGCAGAAGTGAAGCTTGTTGGGCGGTTCCTACCATCGCCATCTTGGCAGCATCACGCCTGCCGTTGCTCCCGGAAAATACAAAAATGGGCAAAATGGCAGAGCTGAGAGGGGGGCTGTAAGCGTGGGGGTGGATGGTTGACGTCCATCAGACTCTGAGCTGTTTGTAGCTAAGAGCTAACTGAGCCAACCGATCTAACGTAAGCTAACTGGCTAATGAAGGTAGGCGGGCTAAAGCTAAGGCGCACAGTTAGCTAGCTAAAACCTCGGTTGTGCTACACGCTGCCTTCTTGCAGCGGATATTGGATACCTGTCAATCAAAAGGACACGCCCCTAATTATGTCGAATTTCAAGATTAAATAACATCCAAACAGATGAGTTAGAAAAAAATCACCCCCCTCACAGCTGTCATGAAGGTAAACTTGACCTAATAATCCTAAAATGGATTTTTGTACCAGACTTTAAACAGGTTTATCTCTGCTGTGAAGTTGGTCTTTTTAACATGGGAGTCTAAGGGGATTGGCTCTGTTTTGGAGCCAGCCCCTAGTGGATGAGGGGTGAACTGCAATTTTTTGCACTTCCGCAAAGATTTCATACTTCATCGGCTGAGGTTGCCGCTCGGACGTGACATAAGGGGTCATGTGACCCGTTCATGTCAAATAAAGATGGCTTGATATGTGTAAACGCAGGAGGAGATGGAAATCTTTTTAAAAACAGTTAAAGAAAAATATAACTGCCATCCTTGATAGATGGAAACTTTTAGTCGAGTGTCTGATGATATGATGACTGAAACTTTCAGAGCTGTCTGTTCAGTACAAATGTTTGGCTTATTCTATGACAAAAGACATATTTCTGTCCCTGTACCTTGTGTTGAATCACAGTGACACCTAGACTAAGACAGCCAGCTGCCTCCGGCTTCATTTTCCTCTTTTAACAGGATAAAAAAAGACTTCTTATCTTCCATCCTATAAGTGAAAATTATAATCTTTATCTTGTTTTTTTTTTCTTTCTTTCTTTTTTTATAAAAACAATCCATGAAGGCTTGAGAACATAGGCTATGTGGATCTGTATTTTGTTGTAATCTTGTAAAAAGGTTTGTGTGATGCAATTTATAGCTTTGCTGTTAACTGATGGGATTTGTACAAAGTCATGTTCCTGTTTTCTCTGAGAGAACTTGAGCAGCTCATTGCAATTAATTTCTCTTAGTTCTTTCTTTATTTGCTGAGTTTTTAAACCTTAAAATGGTTTTCTCTTTGTCTTTTGTCATTTTCACTTTGACCCGATATTTTCTAGGCTTGTGGATGTCATCATCTCCACTTGCTTTTGTCTTGGAAGCAATACTGTTTGTCCTTTTTGTCTCGATGAACATATAGCAACTGAGAAAAAAATGTATAACTAGAGTTTGAAGTTGTTTGTGTGGCAGGTCCATTTTGTAAGGTGAATGCATTTAAAGACTGGTGTTTTTAAATGTGATTTATTTGTTCCCAAAAATGTCACACCCACACGTCACTGTTTGCCAGAAGAAAAAAAAAAAATTAAAAATGTAAAAAAAAATCTCCACATGACGTCAAAAACATCCATATCAAAATACTCAAACAGTGTGCTTTTCGGGGTTTTTTTTGTTTGTTTTTTTTATTCATTTTCTTGACATGTCTGGAAGGTAATGTTATAAGATTTCTTACTTCAGTGACAGACCAAAACAGCTCAGTTGACTGCAGCATTTGCTGGACACGCAAAAATTATGTTGCAATTCTTCAGTGACAACCTGTCTCATTTTCAAAGTTATCCCACCAACTTAAACTCCAACTGGATTTAAAACCAGCAGCTTTGGTTGGTTCAGTGTTGTTGGAGGGTTTTTTTTTTTTTTTTTTTTTTACATAAAAGAGTTTTCTTTAAAACTCTTGGATTGATTTTTCTTCATATAGTTAGCTTATAATTGTAAATTTGTGTCCAGACTTTTTAAAAAGTTCTGTTAGCAAGGTTAGCATTAGTGCCTTATTAGGCAGGTCTGTAAGCAAAGGGGAGCTCATATTCATGAAAATAAAACCAAATGTTTATTTTCAACGCCCAACAACTGTATTTGTGTATGGACAAAATGCACAAACACTGGAGAATCTATGTTTATTAAAATACCTGTGTGTGTACAAGGATTTAAATGACCATGAACAGAAACCTGGCACATGTGTTGCAGATATTCTCAAAAGGAGGCAGAGAGGGCGTCTCTACCCTCTAATCAAGGTTGTAGGTGTTTCAGTCACTCAGCCACTCCTCCAGCACTCC
>CM047986.1:29438324-29450732 GCA_026261665.1 Melanotaenia duboulayi | reverse complement strand
TTAATCTCCAATAAAGTTGCTAATTTACAATCCACACCCATGCATACATTTAAAATAGCCTTTAAACCAAAGGGTTAATGTTATATTATCTTATCCCTTACTGTCTAATGGTTAACTACTGAGATTATTTTGGGGGAACAGACCTCTTTTACTGGTGCATGTGCTGGTCTGGCTATGACCCTGGGCACCAGTTTAGCTCCAGAAACCTCCCTAACTGTGGTTCTGTTTAGCATTGTCATTAAATAAATACATTTCTTTAAATACTCCATTTTTTGTCAGTTTTGCCAAGCTGTGGTCTGAGGCTGGTCCTTGGGTCTGTTGCTTGCTATGTTTTAACAGGATGATGCTACATATCTACCTGCGAAGTGGCAGAGCCCAGATTTAGTCCTGTCACAGCAATTATGTGTTAAAACTGTAAAAATTTAGAGTCAAAATTGTTTAACTTTAGTCTTAGAAGTTTTCATTTAAGCTGCAATTTCCTTGGCGATTTATACTGGCTGTTAGACATTTAAAGTTACTTCAAGCCCAGTATTGAATATCAAATGCTTATGGTTGGATATTTAAAAAAATATGCCTAAGCTTAGGAAAACATTACAATTTGCCTTAAAGCTGACCCTGTAATATTAATAATATTTCATAAGAGGGTTCAGTTCCACCACCGCAGCTAAACACTAATATAAGGATTATGTTGATTTTAACATTAGTCAAAACGCCCAACGCAGCTTCTACATGCTACATTTGCATAGCTAATGCTTGTGGATTTTCAATATTCTACATTTAATCCCTGACTCCAAACTTATTGGGAATTTGTAGCCCGGTATTTATACGTACTTGTAGGTTAAATATGACTGTCACAAATAGCTGCTAGTTAGTTTTGACTGTTTCGCTCTGATGTAGTCTCACTCCAGAACATGCAGCAGCTACTTTGGACCACAGCAGAAAAGAAAAGGGATTAAAATCATAGATTAAAAAAAAATAATAATAAATGTAAAATGAATGTAGTTTAAAGCATACAAATCAACCGTGCAATTAGATGTGAATGTATCACTCTATAAGTATGATACAAGCACCCGTGTTTGTTTTTATATACACATTTTTATACTTGTGTTTTTAATACTAATTCTCTTTTTTGTTTTTGTTCACAAGGAAAAAATGTTTGGTAAAGTAGCAAGCTTGCTTTACTTGCACTGAATTAAACAGCCTGCACTACGATAGACTGGCGACCTGTCCAGGTGTCCTCTCACCTGCTAACTGCTGGGAAAGGCTTCAGGCGACCCAGAATTTGACTATGTGGTACAGAAAATAAATAAACGAATGACACGCCAAACAATTCTGCTGAACATTTTATCAGCAGATTCTGACTGATTGTTATCATTAAATGCAGACTCGCTTTTACAAACCATGATCATGTCCTTTGTGTTATGTAAACTGTCAAATGTTCTTCATGTGTAGCCAGTTGTCAAGTGTTCTTCTGGAGCTTCTGTATGTCCAGACAGGATATACTGTAGTGTATAGGATGGGCCTTGTACACTCTGGTCTTCTGTCTCTTTTTCTGCTTCCACTAAGTTGTATTTTGTGTTCCAAGCCTCCATCAAACAGCACCTTTAGCCTGCAGCCTCTTGTCAGCAGGGGTCTCTGGAACATTTTGTGACTGTTTGACCAGCCTCTGCTGAATAACCCACGTCATCTACTGAGCACTTAAGAGCTGGTGTGTAGGAGACTGTGCTGCCATGTGGCTCTAACATGTTTGCGCTACTCTGACATGTTATACAGTGCTGTTTTGTTTTGGTGTTAGTTGTAAATTTGTTTTTTTTTTTTTTTGTAATATTGATTGAAATATTCTTGTGAGCTTTTCTATAGGTTGTTTTTGATCTGGTGTTTCTTCATTTCTGTGTGAAATGTGGGTTGCTTGATGTTGCTTTGGGGACCTAGAAGGTGGTGGTGGAGATGCTCAATGTGACTGCTCTTCTAACTCACCATCTGTTCTTTTATTTGCAGTGATTTGAATGTTCTACCTCAGTATTTTGCATCCTCAGTCTGTGGCCATCTTTGACCATTCCTTACCTTAAATTTGATCAGAATGACTGGTTTCATTCATTGTGGTTTTTTTTTTAGTAAAATTTGAAACCATCCATCCATTTCTGTATGTTTTTCAGGGTACACCCTGGCCAGGCTATCGCAGGGTCAACACATAAAGACAGTGAAACTGAAGCCTCATGAAACACGGAGTCATTTCGACATGACTGCCATGAAATGGACTCACTGTGTCTAAACACAAAGAGCTCAGTCTGCTGGCTGTCTGTGTGTCATGCATTGACAAGATTCATCTGCTCATGTTTGTCATGTAGGTTTTCTGTCTCATCTTTGACTCGGTGTTTAATAAAGGCTATGTTCTCACTCCAGTGTTAACTGTTTTCATGTCAGTGCTCTGTATTGAAGTGTTAAAACTCAGTGTTTTAAAATGGGAAAATAGGAGAAAAATTATGGGATAGTGATTGTGTTACTGTTTTTATAAAGTATATTAAAATAAAATTTGGACAAATGCTTGTGCAACTTTGGAAAGTCTTATATAATTGTTACGGCTGCCTGCCCTTTTGTGTAATGCCTCCTCTTATTTTGCATGCAAATATATGTGCACCATAACCCACCGGGGATTGGCTCTGCTCACCACACTGTTTTTTTCCTCCGTGCTGAGGACTGGCTCCATTCACCACACCTTCCTTTCCTGTCAGCTGACTTGCAGCCACACTCTGGGAAATATAAACTAGCTGCAGATGTGGACTCGTTAGCAACTGTTTGCACAGACAGTTTGCCCATGGCTTGCTAACTTTGGTGACTAACCGTATGCTTTGGCTGGTGGTAATTACTTAGGTAAGAATAGTGTTTTCCAACAGTGTTAAAACTGTTTGGCTTTGTGTTTTTTTTTTCTATTCTCCTTTTGGCTTCTCTTTCTATTGTATTTATAGTTAATTTGTACTAAAAATAAAAATGTGTTTAGCTAGATAATTTTGTGTTTGTCAGGTTTATAGTATTTTGTGTTGTATATGCATTGCTATTGGAGCTGCTTTACTTTCTGTTTGTAGTATAGCTTAGTAGGTCAGGCTTTAGTTTCACTTGTTTACTTATTCTCGGTTTTCCTTTTCGAACTGGCTGGTTTTAAATTTTATATATAGCTGTTTAAGTCCTTTCTTTCCTTTAAGCAGCTTCGCTAACCCCAACATTTGTAGCTTACCAACATTTGTTGCTCATCACCGCTTGTGATAATAAATTCTAATAGCTTCCATGTTAACACGTGTCTGCAGTTCTTTTTGTTATGCATCACATCCCCAGTCAGGTTAAAACAATAATCTTAATGTTTTGTGTGTGTGTGAATTTTGTTGTTTTACTGTTGGTGTTTACCTTATGTCATGACCGCAAAAAGAGCTAAATTGTCTTTTCAAAGAAGGGAGTAAAGCACATAAACACCACATGCAGCTATTCTTGCCTCAGACAGCCAAACACCCACAGCTCCAAGAATAGTATACAGAATGTTAGCAGAAGGAACAACAATACGTCATTTACTATAACATTTATTGTTACTTATTTTTCACACAGAGCATAACTGACGTTACTAATTAGAATTTAATGAATTTATTTTAAAATAAAGTACATTTTATAATTCCAGTAATATTGAGATTGAGGGACTACACTGACAAGACTTCCTGCATAAACAATAGTTACGTTTACATGAAGCACTTCCGATCCGATCGAACATCCAATCAGAATGAAAATGTGTCATGTAAACATGTCAGCTGATCCGATTGGCTTCCATGGGAAAGAATTTTCAATCCGATCGAGAGGGGTGGTTTAAACCTTTTCATGATCAGATCAGCAGGAAAAAATAACCATGTGCACTCTCATTCACATCATTTCGTGGTGGATGTTTCTGCACATGCTTGAACCACCTGGAGTCACTTGGCTTAATGAGTTTCAGGAAAGACATGAAGAAAGGCAGAAGAACAGAACAAGACTTGAGTGTATACTTTTTTTTGTCATAAACTGAAAGAGCTAAGGATTATTAAGCTTTTTGATGGTCGAAAGGTTTAAAATAAAAAAAATAAATAAAATAAAAAAAAATAACTAGTAGGCATTGCGCATCTCAGAAGTTTTACGGTCATATTAAATCTGTCTATCATGTAGATACAACTGATCAGATCGCTTTATCCAGCGCCCATGTAAACACGTCATGTATAAAATATTTGTCCATGTAAACATAGCTACTGTCACAACTGATGGACAGTGTGTCCCAGATGTCCAGTTTTTTATGTGAAGATGTTCTCGATATTATTACCATTTTGTTGTTGCTGTGTACAGTCAAACGTGTGTAAATTGAAAGAATGACCTTTAGAATTATGTCTTGGTTGTATACATAAATGTAAAAAACAATTTTCCTTTTTAAATTATGTTTTATACCCTATTCTGAATTCAATAAATAATCGCTATATATGTTGTAGATCGCAGTGTGTGGCATGAAGGAATTATATTGACCTTGATAACATCTACAATCTGGTACAGCCCCTGGACACTAATAGGTCTGTGAGTCATTCCCACCTGTTGGCCTTTTGGAAGCAGATAGAGCCAGCAACACATAAGATGGCGCGTGTAACAAGAGCATGGACTGAACTTAGGGACAATGAGGTCCCTGACACTGCCGCTGTAACGGTAAATTTATTCTACTCTTGTCCATATGGAGTTGGATTTGGCTTGTTTTGGTTTGTAACAACATGTAGTAGTGGTTCCTATCTGTGAGGTTTGACATCTGCTTGCTAGATCTTAAAAATCTTTATCACATGTTAATAAAATTTTAAAAAGTACTCTTTCTTCAAATTAATTACATTTTAATTTTTAATGTCAGTTAATGTTTAAAGTAAATACTATTCTGTATTTTCTTTATTTATAGGCCCTTATATAGGCCCTTCAACCATTCATGAAAGATTTGGCCCGCAGATTCAAAATCCACCAGTTAACTGTGAGCCACATCATCAATTCCTAGGCTAACTCTCTATTTACTGTACTTGGAGCTGTGGGCATTTGGCTGTGGAGACAGTGAAGGCACACCAACCAGACGTTTTTCAGAACTACTCTGATACTCAAGTGGTGCTGGACTGCACTGAGCTGCGGAGCCAAACACTAAACTCTCTTTTGCTGTAGAGTAAGGTTTTTTCTACTTAGAAACCTCTGCACCTTCAAAGGGCTGATTGGATTGGCCCCTCATGGTGCAATACCCTTCGTGTCATCTCTGTATGAAGGCTCCATCAGTGACAAAGATCATGAATCAAATGAATCAGGCTGGCATTGTCTCCCTCCTTAAATCAACAACAACCATCATGGTGGACAAAAATTTCCTTGTAGGAGGACTGTGTCCACTGCAGGGTCTACTTACCAGCCTTCCTGTCTGCAGCAGAGGTCAGGGAGACGCAGTCTACTGCAAGATAATCCTTCCTTCACTCACAGGCAGCATCAATCAACTGTACACAGTTGCCTGTCTCTTGGTTGTCTGCCAAAGTGGACCCATAGTCAAAGCATGGGCATTACATCGATGTACTAATTTGTTTGATATTTATTAGGGATGCAAATATAGTTTGTTTTTTTTCTGATAATTTACTTGAACACTGAATATCAAAAATTTTGACAATATCCATGACATGTCAATATGCTTGTGCATCCCAAACAACCACAGCAGGAAGCATATCAAGTGATCCTTTTATGGACACTTGCAGCACACAGCAAACAGTGCTGAAGGAAGCACAACAGATTACCGGCGTCATTTAGAAGATTTAATTCATTAAATAAATGAATAAACACACAATATGACAAATTATTGTTATTCTTTAAAACTAAAATAAAAAAAAACATCACAAACCTTATTGGAAAATTACATGTAACCTGAAAGTGGATTATTTTTAGGGTTCAGCTGAATGTCTTTACGTTACACATGAACCTCAAGGGGACAGCAAATAAGTTCAGCAGACTTTATTTGATGACAGAGATAGGAAGAATGGTCTTATGTCTGGGAGGAAAATGGTGGAGCTGACAGATGAGTAGGAAACATGGAGCCGGACTGGGGAAGAGGAGTAGTCCATGTAGGTACATAGGTTAAGGTCCGACAGGGAGTGAACGTGGTGCTGGGGTAAATAAGAACTGGTGAAGAGATTGGGGACAGGTGCAATCGATTGTGGATACGGAGAGTGATTGGCTGTGGTGCAGGACTGGAGGGACTGTGGCAGGGTGAGAAGATCAGGAACAGGTGTAGATGATCAGGGGAGTGATTGCTGAGGAGTTTGGCTGGGCAGAATGTGACGAGGACAGCTGCTGCTGTGACACTTAAGGGGAGCCGAGCTCCTCATAGCTCCCCGGTAATTCGAACCCTGAATCCACTTGACTTTGCTTCCTTCTGGATCCGGAAGCAGTCCGACCAAACCAGGCGTGAGTCACACACAGGATTCTCTCATGAAGACAGATCCCTCTTGTAAGCTGCATGACTAGTTTCCCAAAGATTGTTAATAGTGAATTAGTCTTCCTTTGTTAGTTATTAATCCAGACCAAGAAGCCTGACACATTTAGTTTAGCCTGACTCAGAAATCCTTCATTTATTCTCTTAAACATTAATTGATACACACTACAGTTAAATCAATTCATGCTTAATTTTTCCTACATTGTCACATTTTACAAAACAAACTTTGGTTAAATATCATATTTGGATATTTTCTGTTTATGCTTTAAATTTTTCATAATTTATCTCATGTAGTTTGTCAAGTAGTTAAATATATCATATTAACTGGTTGTTGTGGTTTCCTTACGTGGTTCTAAGGTCAATTCAAAGACGAACTCCACCAGTAGCGTGTGAGACTGAACTTAATTTAATTTAATGATATTTATTACTTTTTCCTCTTTCAAGGGTGGTGCCCTGAACTTTTATTTTGTTATTTAATGTGTTAACACTACAGCTGGTCCCTTTCATAACCATTATGTGTCTCACAACGACAGGATACTTGTTACTGTAGGTTAATGTGGACTGTCATGACAACATGACATGTACTAAGAGTACCCTTTAATACATTTGTCCTCTCTTGATATAATGTCCAGTGTTGCACTAATGGCAAATATTGCATATGTACTGTGGCTCTCTGTCACTGTCATCAGAATATTGGGATGAAGCAGAGAGGAACATAAACGTAAAAGTGACCCACGTCTGAATGATGGAATGCCGTTGCCTCAACAGATTGATGAAGCCATTATGCAACACATCTCTGGTCTGGAAAGGGTTTTAATGGTCTCCAGTCTGCATGGTCATTCAATGTCACTGCTCAAAATCCATGTTGTGGTTCACATGTCATACAATTTTAATGAGTAGAGTAGAATACGTGTTTAACGGTTAATTCTATGAGGACTTTATTTTACCTTTTTGTACTTTTTACTGTTTTTTACTTGGTTGTCATCCTCGATAGAACACTGTCATTCCTTTCCCACATCAATAACTTCACCCTGTCTGCCTTTTTCCACCCCTCCCTCACCGTCCACTCTGCCTTCATCCTTGTCCACAGTCTGGTCACCTCACACACTGATTACTGTAACTCCCTCCTCTGTGGTCTCCCCCATAAGTTCCATCACAAGCTCTGATTGGTCCATAACTCTGCTGCCCGGATTATTACAAGAACTCCATCATCCCATCACATCTCCCTTAACCTACAACAGCTCTACTGGCTCCCAGTTACCCAAAGAATTAACTACAAACTCCTTCTGTTCACCTTTAAGGCCATCCACAACCTCGCCACTCCATATCTTCCTGACCTCGCCAAATTCTGGAACTCCTTACAACCCGATATCGGAAATTTTGACTCTCTCTTCATCTACAGAGAGGCTCAAGACTCATCTAATAAGCTTACGTACTCACTTCAAAGGGGTAGTGCACCCAAAAATATGTTTCCCGAGCTGTAAACACCACAGAATGACTTAATTGTGATGAAAACCACCTACACTGTTGATAAGATTATTATTTTTTTTATCAATTTAAAAACAGGATTTTGTGGGTAAAAAATGGCTTATAACTCCCTTTAAAACCAGGTTATGTTTTTCATGACATATCTATGTCATGAGAAATTTTTAAAAATCCCCACAGCCCCTCCCTCTAGATAGGTAGGCGGGGCGACGCCTTGCAGGCATAGAAAACCACGCCCACCAACGCATATGAAGGAATGTGAGCTTATATGCGTTAGATTTGCTAGTTTCAGACTTCTTTCTTTCTGATTAAATATTCCTGCAATGGGATGGATTAGTGCTTTAGAGGGGTTGTAAAAGTAAGACCGAACTTTATGCTTTACGTGCTGATCCTCATCTGGCGACAGACAGCAGCTCAAATCGTAGCAGCAGCAACTTCCAGCAGATGCCACAACCTGCTGTGAGTCTCCACAGCTTTCCAGAGCTGCTGAAGCTGCTGACAGGCAGCCTAACAGTGCTAACGGCTCAGACTGATACGGTTCTGGGCCACCTTATTCAAGAGTAGCTGAGGAGATTCAGGAGGGTAAAAGTCTTCCAGTGTCTATTTATCAATGGATATTTTTGCTTTTATTTCACATTTCATTTTGCAACCTAAACTTCTTTTCCCCATACCAAGAGTATAGAATGAGGAAATATATAGACAAATACATAAAACTAATTAAAATATGTAAAATAAAATAATCGTCACCTTACTACATACATGAAGAGGCTGCCCAGATCAGATTAAAATGAATTTGATGACTTAATGCAATCATCAGCTGAGCAACGTTATAATAATCGGAAGTGCGACTGAGCTTCGTCTTAAAACATCCAGACCAAAATCTTATATGAGGGGTTACAGGTCTAATGTGAATGATTTTTAAACATTACTTTTCACCTAAAATCGTTTTGGAAACAGATGATAGTAGAAGGTTAAAGTTAAATAAAAAAAGGTTCAGTCTGCTGAATGCTGTTGGCTCAGACTACACTGAGTAATTTTTTTTATTTCTGGTGAACAGTCTGGGATTATTTATTGGACCTAAGAGTTCCAATACTTATATCTAGAAAATACATCTTCCTGTTGATACAGAAATTAATCAAACACGGTGAGTTCTCAGCCTAAAGTCAAAACATTTAACATTAACCCGACATTATATAATTAAAGAACCTTGTCACGTGTTAAATTTACCAGCTGTGGATGCAAATTTATCATCTTCCTTTTCAAATCTTGAAAACATTAACAAATCAATTAATCACTGATAAAAAAACAAAAAACAAAAACAAAACAAACATACAAACAAAAAAAAAAAGTGCACATGTTTTTCTCAGTTCTTATATCTTGTGTGATGTTTATCGTATGTTTATTGAATTTCCCTTTGGGATTAATAAAGTATTTTTCATTCATTTCATTCATTCATTCATTATCACACCTGCTAAACATAGTTGTCTTCCAAACAGAGCACAATACTGTGTATTTGGTTGATCTCTGTTAAAAAACAAACAAACAAAAAAAAAAAACATACAATCAGTAGCATTTCAGTTTTTCCATCTTGGTGAACATGGTTACATCAGACATTCTTACACAATATTACCTGTTTAGATGTGGTGATGCCAGCCACCCATAAATTAATATCCCCATCATTTTAATCCTCCCCAGAATATTTGGCAAGCGCATTCTTTATATTTCGATTGATGTGTTCACCCTATCCATTGGCCTGGGGATGGCAGGCTGATGCAATGCAGTGTTTGACACCCAAAGCCTTAAAAACACCATGGCTGACCTGTAGACACATTAGTGCTTTTTAAAACGCATACCTGTAACTGTACCTCATGCACAAATTCCCACCTTTGGTCAGTAAAAATCCCCTCTAATAGTAAAAATCCCCTCTACAAGTCTGAAAATCTGTGGCTGCTAGAAATAAACCTGCAAGATGAAATGCAGATAGTTTAAAACATATGTTGTATCCATGACTTTTATATTCTCTGTTCTTTTAACCATACACCTTGCGTTTAGCAACTTCCAACACATACAATGCAAAATGCTACCTTATTTAACATTGTTACCTGAGTTGCAAACATTAAAGTTAAATCACACAAGTTTTTATGTCTTCTGAATTGTGGATTTTTGCTCTCAGGATATGATGGATTTCTATGTAAAAGTCATCCATGTTTCCTACGAAGAGCTACAATTCCACACAAACTACTTCTGTGATCTTCTACATCTTCGTGCCAACATCCAGCCAATCATATACTGTGATGTCATTGACAGGCACAGGGACCCTGAGCAGATCTGACTGCCCGAGCACATCTAGTGCCGACAGGCTGCCAGTCGAACAGCCCTGGTCTACAGAATACTTTGAACAATGTACTGACAGAGTATGTTTTCATATGTTGTGCTTTCCATGAAGTTCAGATTAATAAAAACTAATCATTAGTTATCAGGTTGAACACTGCTGTTCCATCACAAGGCTAAACTGAGGCAGTCTTGTTACTTAAGTCAGTGTGATCGGTGTGACTGAACACTGTGAGGTACTTGTAGTTTGGCTCATAACTACAAACAGCCAGTCTGAGGCAATCTGTGAGGTGTCTGTTAAAAAGTCGGCTTCTGTACTTTCATTTGATCATTTTCATCTGTGAAAATGTCATTTCACTGAGGTAAGTGGATCCAAAGCAGGCACTCATTTTTAATGCACAAGCACTGAGGAGAGGAAACTTCTCTCAGCTGACAAGTCCCCAAAAGTCACTGTCCCTTGATCTGGCTTTTAGTGCCACATCATTCTGAAAACCAACCATTACCATGTCAGTTCCACATGGCAAAGTAAATACTTGCTGGAATTTGACTGCTACCTCCTCTGTATTAACATGCATGAATGGGTTTGAGACAAATGCAGCAACATCTTCCATGCTGTTTATCTCACCAAAAAGCAGACTGAAGTGTGTCTGTCAGAAACACCAGGTCCAAAAGCCACACATCATCTGAAAGATCCATGTTCCATGTTGACAGAACCAACAAGATAAAAAAAAAAAATTCCTCCTCCCTTTCTGAATAGAAATTTTAGGTTTTCGCATTTTTTCATGGGGCCTCAGTCATGCTAGCTAACTGTGTGTCAACACACTCTCTCCGTTGTGCCTTATAATAATATTTGCAACAGTAAATGTTACAGCACTCTTCTTTCGGTCACTTTTGTGCTACACTGAAAAAATACAAACTGGATTAAAAGAACTAAGCAATAATCAGAGTTGTCAGTGTTTTTGAATTAAATTTTCTTTTATTTTTCAAAACGTACAGGGAAAGTCTGCAAGACTTATCAGTCGATGACGATCAACGGGTTGGTGACCACTGACCTAAAGGCTTTGCACAGTATTGTGTTTTATTAATCCTTAAAACTACTAAAACCCAGAGCACTATTGCTTTGATTGCCAACAGTTTTTAAGGACTACAGTGTGTAACTGTGGGGTAAATTATGATCGATGGCTTACCCTTTAGGTGATCTACCTAAGTTTTTCAGTTATTTATATCCCATCCAGGAGGTTTACAATACAGCTGCAAAATGTAGTGTGTTTTCTGAGAATATATATGGTAAATACACAATGAATAATCTAACATGATTATTTATTTAATTTTCAAAATGAAAAAAGATCGGTATCACCACTGTGTTGCTAAGAGACCATTATATTGATCCGAAATTATGATCATGCCACTCCCTGTCGTGGTGGTGCCAAAAATGTAGTAGTAGTTGGTTTTGTGAAATACTAGGCAAATTGTCGCATAAGTAGCCATAAATAGCAAGGGGGGGGAGTGTAAATATGTAAGTAGTTTCTGTTGTTTGCTTCAGTGCCAATAATTTTTCTTATTAAAGTCTTGAGGGAATGATAGGCGGATGAGAAAATGCTTGGTCCATGTTGATTTGTGTGTAATTTCTACCAAGTTGTTAAGGATCTCGGGTGGAGAATGGGAATCCAAGCGCAGACACTGAAGTACAGTGAACGAAAGATTTATTTATAAGGAGACCAAAGGATGGAGGAGGAGTTCAGGCAGGCTGGCAAGCAGGTAGGCTGGCAGACAGGCGGACAAGCAGACTGGCAGAGAAGCAGGTGGGTTTCAGGAGCTCTAAACAGAGCAAAGAAGATAAGCTTAGGTAAACAAGCTGGAAGTGGGAATCTGAACATACAAATGGCCGAGAACTGTACCACGGGTTAGGTAAAAATCTGGCTATGAGTTGATGGCTGAGCAGTCCTTAAATACAATTTGCTTTTGACGATCAGCCTGGCGTTGCCACTAGTTCCCAGTATGAAGAAGCGCTGCACGAGCCTGTCTCCACACCCGGCGGCAGCGGCGAAAGTGCAGCTGGACCAATGGCACATGTAGCAGGACACACGGGGGTTATGTGT